>JAFBJQ010001193.1:176542-190993 GCA_016785345.1 Trinectes maculatus
GAGACAGCCAACTGTCACAATCACTCGCTTCCTACAGCAAGGAGCACTGCAGTGCACATCATCATCGATGACAACAGCGGCGCAGACAGGAACCGACGGTCAATTTAGTCTGATTAACTTTGAGAACGCAGTCCCACTGTCATGGAAAATCCACGACTAACAATCCATCAATCTTCTTCCCATCCATCAATCAAGCGATTAGGCAGCTTGTTACTGCCACAAACAATTTCCAAGTCGATGACTTGGATGGTAGAGGTTCAATCAGATATGCTGAAACTCAGAGGCTGGTACGCAGTTTGTTGGAGCCCTTCTCCATAACATAACCTTGGTTCTTCCATCCACAGTCTTCTCTGCTCCCTGTTTGTGCTGAGGAGTGTTACTTAACCGCAAAGGGTCAGGCGGAGAGAGACGGTCTACCTGACCCAGGACCAGCTATTATGGAGCTTTATTCCCTAACTCCCTATTCTGGGTCTGAGGCCAGACTACGCTGGCAGCAGCTCCCCCTCTTATCTCTCTAACTGCTCTGTCCCCAGACCCTGTTGCCCGCTGCTTAATGGAGCCTGTCTCTGTGCTGAGGGGCAAATTCAATCAAGCCCCTCACTAAACATCTTCCAATAACATTGCTTCAGCTTGGAGGAAAAGTGAACCCTGTTGCTACTGAAATCAAGTCAGCTGTCAGGGTAGCAATGCTATTACTACTACTACTAGCCAACACTTGGAACTAATGCCACTTGCACATTTGTTTTGCGTGTTTAGAGCGTATTATTGCTAGAATGTATATTTACATATATGTTTATCTCTTTCTTTCTTTCTTTCTAATATTGTATTTTTAGTATAACATAAAGTTTGGGTATTCAAACATCCAGTTCTGAATGTACTTTGAATGATGGTGAAAATCAATACTATTTAATTAACTAATGTGGCAGCAGCATTACAAACAATTTTGTCGACATGACAATAAAAGATACATGTTCCTGTTTTACTCTCTGGACAACAAAGTGAAAGTAAACTCTGTGTGCAAATGGCATCTTGCAGGCACTGACAGTCTTTTCTTTTTTTTGGCTAAATGTGCCATCTGAGGAGAAGCCGATGTGACACGTGAAGCTGTCGCAGGCAATTATGATCGCCTCTAAATCTTTTGGGTTTTTTTGTGACAGGTTATTTACTTAACAAATTACATTGTTTACCAAAACTTCTGTCATCACTTTCACAGCATCGCCCGCCACACCGGCAGTTGTTGTTGCTGGACACTCTAACACCATTTGTTATTTATATGATCACGATGCCAAGCAGAATATTTTCATGACAGTAATAAAACAAGCACCGCTGCCATTTTTAAATAGCCAAGGACACTGTCATTTGGTACGGACCAGCCATTGTTAGCTGAATCCAAACTTGACATGTAGTTCTAAAACATTTAAAAAAAAATAGAGCATCAGTGTTTAAAATATAGCACAACAGGAGCCATGATGACCAACATAAACGCCAAATTGCCATCACCGCTCACTCAACGATCATTTTACCATCAGACCACTCATTGCATCATACATCCTCCCATGTTGGGGGCTGGAGATTAAAGAGACAGCTAATTGACAGGCAAGGCTGCCCAGGAAACACCAACCAGGCAGATCAAGCTGATGGGAAATGTCTACCAGCCTTACATCAGCACAGATAACATCTGAGGAAGGGATTTTCTTCAAAGCTCCCCTAAATCACACACATATCAAAATGTATACCATTGTGTATACTTTAAACAAACACAACCCGGGCAATCACTGTGTCCAAAATCCCTTAACTGCCTGATCATCCAATAATAATTGCTTTCGATTAGCCATAAGTACGATGTTTATGTATTTTTTTATTTCATACTTTGGATTTTCTGTTATTATGTTCTATTACTATGGGCTGCTGTAAAAAAAAACATTTAGTATCATAATAGAATGTATACACCAAACAGAACCAGATGTCAATAAAAGGCACTGTAGCTCAGTGACGATGGGAGCATTTCCTGTCTGAAGGAGATGCTTTTATAGAAAGCTGTTAAGGAAGAGCAGAGTCCTCCAGTGATTTTTTTTCTTTTTCTTCTTTTTGACAATTTAACTGGTTCTCCTGACACGTTAAATGACTATGCTGACAACTTAACTGCACTGCCAATCAATATTTCCTATTACCCTCATTGTCAGAGGGAAAATAAAAATATGATGGCGAGGTCAACGCGGGAGTGACAAGGCATTAAGGCCCAATCAGCGCCGCTCATCAATGCAGGTAGCCCATCAAAATATAAATAAGACAGCACTAGCACACGTTATATAATAAAATAGAGTAATAGATTAGATAGGTGAGACAGGAAATAATAGTTTCTGAAATATAATTCATTCCCTATAGTTGCGTAGTGATGTCTTGCATCGGCTGCTAACAAGTGACTGTGTTTTCCTGTTTAAATTACTGAGGAAAAAAAGCCAAATAATGGTAAACGTAACAGTGCAGTCCCGTCAAAGCTGCTTAACTCCTCCCACTGCATTACACCCCAGCAGTTCTCACATCAATGTGAGGAGGAGAAGACAATTAACCAGGGGTTTAACCTGCCAATCACGCCCTGTCAACCTATCACACTGGCACTCTCAGGTCCACCTCCTTCTTAACTCTCTCCGTGATATGCTGCTGGCAGCTTGGATGGTTTGACTGACGGCAGACCTGATCCCGGCACTGGGAGGCGCCTCTGTGGACGTCTTGGATATGAGAGAGGGAGATTGGGGCGGACAAGTGAGGGTGACGTGAATGGACCTAAAGGATGGAGGCAGTGCCAGGAATTTGCTGCTCTGTCCTAATTAGACGTGTAAAGCAACATAGGGGCTCTGCTACTGCTATGACGAGAGCAATGGGAGCACTGGGGCGCAGACAAACAGACAGATGGATGGATGGACAAGCGCAACCTCCTGTTACTGACATTTACATATATAAACAAAAACAGTACAATAAAGGGAGAAAAAACCCTTTTTCTACGTCAACTCTGTCGAAACTAGTTTGCAAAATTCAAAAAATGCCTTTTCAAAATCATGGAAACTCAAAATATTTGGCATGCGAGTGCCAACCTTTCTTTTATCCGTACACACTATAACACGAGTCGACTCTTTGACTGTAGTTTGGAGCGGGAGGGTAGCAGGAGAGAAACAGAGTGTGTCTTGGATGAGGCGCATGTAGGCAGAAATATGGGCTGAACCCGTTGGCTGTGTATCTTATTACTTTGCTCTCTGCTTCCAACCCTTCGGATTCCATACCGTTCTGTTAACCATCAGCAATTATCTCCCTGTCAGAGCTAAAGGTAACAAATTTCCCCCCATCCAGCCAGGCGCTATCATCCTCTGGACACCAGCATCAGCTGACAGCAGCTAAATCACGCCAGCCAGCCAAGAGTCCTGACAGACAAATGCACTACCTTGGAAAACCTGGGCCCATCACTCTAAGAGGGGAGGGGTGGAGCGAAGGAGGGGCGAATGGAAGAAGGAGTCTCTCCCTGCTGACCTTATACTTCTTCCTTTTTTTCCCCCTACTCCCCCACTCGCTCTAAGAGATGGACTGCCCTGTATTCTGTAAGCACAGGGCCTTGTTCCCAAATAAGAGAATTATTAATGGAGCTTTCCTTGGCGCAGGTTTATCTTGTACCATCACACCAGGTCCAGGTTCCCTCCTTTTACAGATGGACACGGCGAGCCGGGGCTATGAGTTATCCCTGCGGCGCCCAGCAACCACAAACAACACCCGGGCCCCGACTGCAAACACCATATTTTTGCAACCTGAGACATTCTCGAACCTGTCTCCGAAAAAAGTTGTGAGGCAAAAACGTATTTAATGTGTCCCCTGAATCATGTGCGTATATTGGGTTCTTTATAGTAAAGTGAATATCTGGGGGTTTGGACTTTTATTTTCCTAAACAAATATCATCCTTTAAAGAAATCAGCTTGGGCTTAAGGGGAATTTTGTGTCATGATACGTTTCTCTTTAATTATTCCATCTTCTTATTCCAAAATGTAAACAGTAAACAGTCATGTATGATGGTGGCTGGTGGCGTATTGACTTGTAGTGAAGTGATGCAGATGACTGTGTGAAGCCAACAGAATAACAGCCGCAGCAAACAGGTTGACAAATGATCGGAGCCAAGCGCCATGCATACCTGAGCAGATTAGCGTGATTACTGTATAGCCGGCTGTCGAGAGAGGTTAGAGCGACAAGATGATTCCCGTTCTAAATGACGTGACCTTTTTTTATGCGTCAAACACATTCGCCATAAAAGCCATTGATGTCAGCGAGCGCCCAGCATATCATCTTTAATACACCCGCTGCCACTCATACAGATATTTCTGTTTTACTCGGAATTTGAACTATACGATGCGGCTGTGTCACTGTGCAAACACTGTAAAATGACACAGGCCAGTAGGTGTAAATCAACTTCTCTTTGCTTTGCTCTGAGTGGTTCAGAGCTTTAACAGCTCTTCCCATCAGATCACATTAGCATACTGATGCGGGTAGACTTGTGTGTGGCAACGTGTAACCGGCAGGGGTGAGAGAGGAGGGGTGCTGTACCTGACAGTGACCTGTCAAACCAGATAGGATGTGTTCACCGATAAGCTGTCAGAGACACACACACACACACACACACACTCACACACACACACAGATACCAGTCCACCATCCAGCTTAACAAGATCTCAAAGAAACAAAGCACATGCGATCCGATTACTGTTTTCATACTGTCATTACTTAAAATATAGAATTTCATTCAATATAGATATGACGCCAAATATTAAGACGAATCACATTGACATGCTGCTATTTACAAGTAGTTATGGGCTGTAAGTATTGATTAATTTCATTATTGATTGATCTGCTGATTAGCTTTAATAGAATGATCAATCACTGAGAACATAATGTGTAGGAAAACAAAGCAGAGTGGTGGAGGTACAACTCAGCACACAGTTCCCACACACCACCACCACTAGGTGGGTTTGCATAAATACGCAGCACACTGAATGTTTACCGTCATTTTCTGCAGCCACATATATAATTTAACACACGGGGGCTGCAGCCGATGCTGCAATATCCATGCATAATGCAACGGCTAAATCCATCACGGATCGCTGAGTTATATGAAGTTACTTTTCAGCCAGAACACCTAAAGCCAAAAACTACCAACTCACAACTGACGAGTTGTAAGAGCTACAAAAACACAGCCGGCGAGGCCGTGGCGACAATCGCGCTCCAAAACAAACTCAGCATTTTAACAACAGGGGCCAAATCCAAGGTCGCAATTGTCCTGTAGAACAAGCCTACCGGGGTGCACTGGTTTAACTATAGTGATTGGACGTGCATTCACCCACAAACACACCCACACACACAGACACACAGCAGGCACCTAGGCTGGATCAATATTTGTTGGGATTGCACCTTGTTCCAACAATGAAAGATTTACAGCAGGCGTGGGGGATTTACACTTTGTCTTCCGAGCAACTCATCAGTGCAACCCAATTACTAACCCCAGACAGACAGCATTACCATGGGCCCCGCTGCTGCTTTATGGCCCCTCAGCCCGTCTCATTCCAGCCTCTTCAGGCGCTGCCACCATAACGGATACTACACTTAAAATGTGCTCACAGGAATGAATTCTCAGTCTTTCATTACTCCTACCTTGATTTACTTCATATCATTTCACAGCTATAGACAAAGATAACACATTGTAAATTACCCCTATCCTGTCTGCTTGTTTCAGCACTGGGGGAGCGCAGCAGGGAGGGGGGTGGGGTGTGTGTGAGCGAAAACAGAGGGGGGGCGGTTGTAGCGTGAGGGGGCTCAGGTGTCGATGGATAATAGTTCTCTGCGCCTCAAATACCATCCGTGGACTGAGTTGTACATTTATGTGACATCATCACGTTGAGGATGGGCCTAAAATGAGTATGAAAACAAACAAAAAAATCACAAATAAGCATTTAATGTATGACAAAAAATATCAAGATCTATCAGTAAAATACTGACAGTCGCTTGCTACGGGGGGGTGGGGGGTGGGGGGGGGTAACCGTGACATGTGTTATTGTAACAGCAGCCATCATATACCTATTGTTTTGTTGAGCAGGTGTTGTGTTAAGCCCTCGGGCCATTGGCAGAGAGCTGCAAAAAGTCACTGAGACTCCTTTGGCTACTTCTGCTGTGACTGTGTGAGTGGAAGGAAGATCATGACACTGGCACCGCCCCCCCCCCCCCCCCCCCCCAAAAAAAAACAAAAAAAAAAAACCACAGCCACAGGGGCACAGTTTCTACCAAAATCACATTACATTCACAGTCATCTCCTGCAGGAAGACATGCAGCCATACTACACGTAATGTAAAAAATTTAACCCTGACATAAAATTCAAACAACTATTCATGATGTAACATTGTATCTGATGACGAATGCTACCATTGCGTTTGTGTGTTTGTGTGCGTGCGTGGTGTCACTGGGAAAAACACACTCACGTGGGCTGTAGAAAACCCCCCTCCTTGTCCTCCCTGTAATTTCCTCCCGCCCTCCATCCTATTTCAGCGGCTGATAACTAAGAACATTAGTTTTATGCCACTTGCCAAGCTCAAATGAAAAGAGAGCTAACTTTAATGACGCCGCAATTAATCGGCCCAATAGACAGACAGCTAAAAGACGAGATATTGACTTCATTAAGGATAATGTATTATGTCATTAAGTCAGTAGGGTCACCTTGTGTATCATACAAGCTGGTTAATATATTGGCATATTCCGTGAATAAGATAAATTCCGACGCGGGAGATGAAGCTGATTAGAAAATGGTTCATCCAGGGAGGAGGGGATGCCTGCTCATAGGGGCTGCTGGTGAGACAGACTGGGAGACCTCCGGGGAGAGAGACGGGGTAAACGCGCGACCAATCATACTTTATCAGAAACCGGATTGATTGGCTGCAGCAATTTAATCATTATTGTTTAGCTCTAATCTACAAAGAGGAACACTGGGCGGCATGAATGTCTTTATAGGAGAATGTCAGCAGCCTCATTTATTTCCCCGTGTCGCCGCCTTTTTCACGATTTGAACAACAATTTGCGGAGATTGATACAAACTCTCAGTCCCTGACCTTGCAACGCGTGGATACACCAACTCATATTTACACCAATACACCACTGTGTATGTTCTTGTTTTTTTTAATAATTTACACAAAAGATACCAGCAACACTATGAGAATAACAGGCCTTAAAGTGTAGTGTTCATTAAAGGCACCGACTTTATATTTATGTCACTGTTCAATACGGTGACATTAAAGTGTGTGTCTGTTTCCCCAGAACATCTCCATCAGGAGTATTGAAAGGTATTGGAGTTTCAATGCGCTCTACTGCGACCTTGCTGGTTTCTTTCTTTCTTTTTTTTTTTTGGGATGGGGGGGGGTCTGTGTGATTATCGGCAGTTTCTCATCTGGTGGAGGCTCTGCTCATTTGTCATGATTATTGCTGAGTTCTGGGCTGTCATTGGCTGCAAGAGATCAATGGCTTTGGACTCTCCCTCTGTTGTATGGGCAGGCCAAACAGCCCTTTCTTCACTAAATGGGGCTTTCCCTCTATCCATCCATCCATTCCATCCATCCATACTGCCTTTCCTTTTCTCGACGTCTTTCTCTCCCTCCCTCCAGAGTCAGTTCATCAATGCGGCAGTCTATATATCTTTTTTGTCCCAATCAGTGCTGACAGTGGCTTTTTTTCCCCTCTGGTACTGAAAATAAAAGGCTGTGGAGACACAAGCTTGGCTTTCTAAAGGTGATTTTCCTGTTTGGTTCAACTCGTGATTAAAGGAAAATAGAGATCAAGTGATCAAGTGTACTGAACTCTAGGGTCCACATTCACACACAACAGTGTTGCTGTTGTTAGTTTGAATCTTTGGAAAGACGATGATGTCATACATGGTGAAAAGTAAAAAAAAAAAGCTGGAATAAACTAAGGAATAGCGGGAATTGGCCATCAGTCAAATGAATCTCCAACAAAACCACAAGAAGGCATTTTTTACTTCCTGTATTTTCAGGTTTTCTGTGCACACATGAGTCATAGCCTTCCAACTGTCTTATGTAAATCTTGGCTAAAAAACAAGTGAGCAAATTTCCACAATCTACTTCAAACTACTACTAATTTCTGAATTACTGCACATGGCTGTATAAGAAACCTGATGTGTGTGTCAGACAACTTAATAAAAAAGAAGAATTTGGATTCATTATTTATTGTAACCCATCTGGTAATGATACATGATGTGTTACCAGCTTGCTAAACAAACATTATTAGCAGTAAAACATTTACTTAAGCCAGAGGCCCTGGTTTGATCTGTTTCTCATCAACTTGAACCCTGTGCCAGAAGTCAAGTCATCGTCTGCCTGATTGTCACATGTCTTAGGTAATGACTTCAAACTGTCTGAACGACTTTCAGCCAGTACAAATAAAACCAGCTTCTAACGCCCTCATTAAAATCCATATGCAGCCTCTCAATCAACTGCTACTTCTCTATGCTACATGTGCCTGACAGAGTATAAAGTTCACAAGTGAACGTATCATTATATCATGATCTGTAATGATAAGTTCTCAGAATAACTCTTTTTTGATTATGGGAGTCAGTGGTTAGTGGCCCTTTAAATATCACGGCTCATATTTGTAGAAAATGAGAGTGTAATTTAATGTTCAAAGAAGCTACAGAGAACTTTAATTATGTGCCCTTAATGAGGACTAAATTATGGCAAGACTAATTGCTTATGAATGTGAAGACACAGATCATGGCTTCTGCTGTGCCACACACACACACACACGCACACACACACACACACACACACACACACACACACTGCAAAGGCAAAACCAAGAGCTGGTTTTCCTATGCTGCCTCTAGATCATGCCTATAACACTTTGTTAGCCAATGTCCATTCAATGACTGTTATGTGTGATAATGAAACACAACACACAGCGAATGTATAAATAAATACACATCAAGAAAATGTCATGAAAATTGGCCTTTATAAAAAAAAACGAGGCCAAAGCGATAATGAAACAACGCAGGACAACGTTGGAAAAGTGACGCCGTCATTATTGAATCTTGACACGCTGCATCAATCACGCCTCAGATCGGCGTAACATACACGAAGCCCCCGTCACGGGGAGCCCCTGCAAAGAACAAGAGCAATTTCTCCAATGTGAAAAGCCATTGAGCAGACGTTCACGTCGGTAATCAAACCGCGCGCCTCTTCCTCCTCCTCATGGGTCACAGAATTAAAGTGCCTTTCACGCAAGGTCAGGACAGCGCAGACGAGCCTTATTAAAAATATCCCAGCACTTCACGCAAATGGCAAGGGATGAGCCGCCGCGCTAATTATCAGCCAGCCTTTGTCTTTGCTCACATCAATGGGGTTTATTAAAAAGAACACCTTTCTATGCCGTGTCCCTCGGTTTACAAGTGTAGACGGTGGATGTAGCGAGATCCAACTGGTTGACAAGGATGTACAGAGATGCAGGGAGTCGAGGACACAGTAGGAGAAGTGGCATGGAGTTATGTGGAGTGTAGTTATACACAGAAGTACCTCTGCAGACTGTTAAAGGCAGCCCAGAGCGAGTCCAGTGCCACCGGGAGAGTGAGTAGGAGAGCTGATGAGTTTTATCACCTCGCCAAAGCCTTCCACAGGAACTTCTAATTGACGGCTGGGCCTGTTCCTCTGTCCCACACAATTTCCCATCATGCCTCTCCTGCTGCCACACAGCTCTCGCTGCACGTACCCCGGTTCTCCACCTCCCTCCGCCTTCGGTCTATCCCTCACTCTTTCTCTCTGTACCTTTGTTTTCACCTGTATCCGCTCCCCCATCTCCTCTCCTCTCCTCCCGCCGCCGCCGCCGCGCCTTGGCTTGGCTGAGCGTACCTGACAGGCGGATTCCTTTGCTTTTCGCCATATTAAAGCCACTTTCCCGCTCTGACAGCCTGCTCTCTCCTGCCACCTCATAGCTCTGGCTTCACACTTCTCTGGGCAGCCACTGCCTCTTGACAGACCACTGTCACTTCCCATCATGCTCTCTGCTGATCGCACCTCCCTCCTCCGCCGCTCTGACACCCCCATACCCAACCAACCCTTCCTCGGCAAGCTCGCGCGAGCCCACTTCCATACCAGTGCAATTATTTTTTTGACAAGCCATCCATCAGCCTTAACTTTAAAAGCACTCTCCACTGATATCCATTGTTAAGACCTCCCCCCGCCCCCCCTTTGCAGCTCCTGCCTTCTCCCTCCAGATAGAGCTTGCATGAGAGAGTATGATATCAGACATCACCAAACCTACCAAACCATGTAAATTTACTTTGTTCTCGGCTATGTTTCCAATTTCACGTCCAATTTTTCGGTACATTATGCGTCGTTGTTGTGCCTAATACAATGTTGTCAAAACCCATTAGAGTCTGCTCCCGTAGTCGCCTCTGAAAACAGGTTAGGATTGGTATTCTGTACGTGTGGGGCGGCCACATCGCAGCATCTCCGGTTGCATCTTATTAAAATGTATCTGTTCGATGCTCGCGTTCTCCGGTCAGAGCAATTTGCAGGCATTAGCAAAGACACATATGAAAATGTCAGCACGTCGACCAATAACAATGAAAGCGTCGCTGCGAGTCAATAACGCCGCCTTTGCTGGTGACACAAATTTGATGGTAATCTAAGAAAATGAATAAGGGGGGGAAAGCTCTGCGCTCTTTGAATGGAAATCTTGTCCTGCGTTGAATCATTTGGCGCTCTTCCACTTGGCCTACATCTTAGTCATGCAGTTGGAAAAAAAACAGTGAGGGGAGGGGTTATGACAACAACGTGCTCGCCCCATCTAACGTCACATATTACATGTGCGCGATGAGTTGGCACAGCTCAAATACACAAATGACTGTAGTCCACGTCTAAACCAGTGCTGCAACTTAAACAACACGATGCTGTGAGAAGATACGGATTATTACCCAGAATGCACTACTGAAAACACTGTGGTGTCACGAGGAAGAGCTAATGGATCAAGTACAGTCAATAAGCGCTAACTCAGCGATAACTTGCTGGAGTTGTAATATCCAGAGGAGCTTATTTATACAAGTGTTAGCATGAGAAGTTCTTAAGACAGAATGTGTACACAACAGCAAAAACAAGCACACAAACAAACAAACAATCTACGTTGTCGGTGAGGTGAAACTCTGACTTTAAAGTGACATGCTAAAGGGTGTCCACCCCACACCGTAAAACGGGCTGGGGCCACAGGAGTGTGCAATTTCAGCAGCGCTTCATCAAGAATATCCAAGACGGGCAAATAAAAAGTGACAAAATTGCTACAGCAGCACAATGGAGCTTCACTGCTGCTACACTACAGAATCGCTCAGCCCAGTGAGTTTGTAAACTTTAAGCCTATTGCATTCAAAAGCCAGTCTTTTGAAAACAACAACAACAACAACAACAACAAAAAAACGGAAACACAATTAACAAGCCTGATACCAGCATGTGTCTGGTTGACTTAATGAATATCAAATTATACACAAACACTTATAAATCATCATTATCCCCCAAATTTTAATTGATCCCACAATTAAACATGACAAATGCTATGTATGGCAAATCTCGACTTTATTCTTTCCCAATAAGCGACTATTAATCTTTTCCTTTTCCTCGCGCGTCATAGCTAATTTCACATTGTGCGTGCTGCTAATTAACAGGGACAGACAGACAATTTCAGTGCAGGGTAATTTCTTTTGTTTTCAGCAGGGAGCCTTCTGTTTGGAATCATTTCCGAGGATCTTAGGAACTCCGCTTCGCTCCCAGTGGCATCTATTTCAGCCTTCCTTCAGGCTGTGGAATGATGAGTCCTCTCCTGTCAATTAACTATGATAATAATGTGTAACATTTCAGCAGAATTTGACAAGGACACCATGTCTGATACTACAGATGATCTTTCAACAGCTATGAAATTAAGTAATTGTTCTTTTGAACGTCACATTTTAATGTCTGACGATTAATTACACGCTTGCAGGCGAGTAGGCGTTTGTTTGATTGTGCGTGCAACTTAACGTCGGCAACGCTGTGGCAGTGTTCTCACTGACATGTTTATTTGACTCGTGTTGTGTTTACACCTCGTGCAGATGCTGAATCTACGCACGGCAGACACCTGCCACCGTCGGTGGCCCTGACAGCTCCGGTCCCGGCAAAGCGAAGCCGGGCCCCAGCATATGGTTATCAATGATCCAGATGGCTCCTGCTTGTCTCCAGACTGACAAGTTTGCTCCTCCATTATCAAACCCTGGTAATTAACCATAATCAAGTAGGTGTTAATTAGGCATAATGAAACAATTTCTGTTTGGTCAGAGCGCAGTATTTGCCAATTACTTGTAATTATATGCACTCAGCACTTGAATGTATTCTCTGTTGGTGGTGAAACAGGCAGCAAGTCATGCAGCAGGACTGTGTGTGTCTGTGTGTGTCTGTGTGTGTGTGTGTGTTTGCGAGACTGGAGAGACTTTTGTTTTGTCTAAAAATTTGGCAGATTTAAACCTGCAGCCCTCTGATTGGCCAGGCCTGTCACAGCTGCCAGAGATGGGGGGGAGGGCAAAGGGAGCGTCATACTTCTCAGTGACAGCTCCGGGGAAGTTTATCATTCCCGCGAGAGGGACGGCTGTTAATCAGACTGACCCCCTCACCCCAACCCACGGGTCCAGGCACCACCGTACAGTACACACCTGGAAGCCATGCATGTTTCAGGGGAAATTAAAGCAGTAAATTTGCTTAGTGGCGATCAGAGAAGAGCTACTGCTTAAAGAGGAGGTGGCAGGGGGGACAAGCAGAGGAGATAGAGAGCTGGGCAGGGGGGGAAATACAGTTTGAGAAATTCAGAATGTGGAAATGTTGTCGATGGAAGAGGCCTGGGGGAGGAAGAGTCTTTTGGCAGAGTGACAGCCGACGCTGCACCTGGCATTACTCTGTGCCTTTGTGCTCAGGTGGAGAGCGATGAAGCTACTGTAAAGAGCTCAACACAGGCCAGTAACAATAGGAAGACGGTGGCACACAATGACACGTATGACACTGGGAACACAGCCGACAACAATATCCGTATTGTTCTGGACCAAGATTTATGAGTATGTGCAATATGGACGCCTGCAGTAACCATAACGATTCTGTACATGTGTAGATTACAAACGACTGAGCATCTTTTCATATTTATAAAAAAACAACAACAAACAGTTGCCACTATGAGACCTGATTCGAGGTACGTAAAGAATCTCTTCGATTACCTATAGAGTAGTTTCAGCCTGATGATGGAAACGGAACGAGACAACAATCCCACTGAACATGTAATTTAATATCGGATAAAAACCCCTTCCTGTTATTATTTGTCTAACAAAGTAAAAAGGCTTTTATCTATTTTCCTCTCAGATGCGGGAATAATTGCTTTTCTCCGGAGGCTGCCGTTCGATCACTCCATGTACTTTTCACAGCGTGTCAGAAACTAGTGTAAAAAAAGATTGGATGGAATCATAAGAAGAAACAAGACAGATCTAAAAATAATAATACCGCAAATATTACCATCTAAACTGTGTCATGTGAATACTGCAAATTAAATTGGTAGTAGCACTAAATTTGTAATTTTTTTCGGACGAAGTGGAAAGTATAGAGTTTTCTTTGAACCAATGGTTTGAAAAGCAGAGTCGATATAAAACTATTGTCAAATCCAGTTGAATTACTAACGACTATTCCTATTTAACTTGGAGCGGAGATGTTAATTACAAGCTGTTCCATGAGGGATAATAAGATCTGGTCTTGGCCTGTTAGGTTTTGTGGGATGAGAAATAAGTTGTTGACATGGCACTGTAGTTCTCTTCCTAACAAGACCTCCCCTCTAAAACCTACTTTAACAAACTGCAAAATACTGAATCTCACAACAAGAAAGAGTGACACACAACCTCCAAACTGCACACAACCATACTTGAGGACCATATGGCATGTTGTTGAACCGATCTGTCATCTGGGATGGCTGGGTGACTAAAATCCAAATTCCACACGGCCCCACTTTTAAATTTGAGCGTCACCAATGTCGTCCTAATTAAAGAGCATCGGAGCTGTAAAAGAGCCTGTTTGTGCGTGTAGTTAGTCATCTCTCTAAAGAGGCACAACACTGTAAATAAGTCATTTACAGTGAGGTGGTAATCACACAGGCCATAATTCAGGGCCGGCCCTCAGCCGTAATTACTGTGGTCCAGCGGAATCAACAGCACATTATCTGCTACGAGCTGGAAAACTACTCACACACTTACTCCACCCAACAACATAACACTATCTTATGAATACGGACATAGCAACCCTGTCTATATATCTATCTATATATATCTATATATATAAATATACTGTGTGTATGTGTGTGTGTGTGTGCGCGTGTGTGTGT
>JAFBJQ010001193.1:191286-293113 GCA_016785345.1 Trinectes maculatus
ACTGTATGTATTCATATATATTTATATATATGTGTGTGTGTGTACCATCTTCACAACAGGTTTTTTTTGTTTAACAGTGTCAACAGCGGAGCTTTTTCCTTTAAGTCGCTGTATATTAATTTTACCGAGGCGTCAAACCGTAGGGGCATGGAGATAAATAGCATGTCTTGCAACATCTGAAAAATGGAGTCAACCTAAATTCTTAGTCTGGACCAAAGCCTCTGCCTCTCCTCCTTCTCCTCCTCCTCCTCCTCTCCTCCTCCTCCTCTGTAATGACACAGAGTCGTGGGGGGGTGGGGGTGGATGGAGGGCTGCTGAGGTGCCGAGGCCCGAGCTGCTTGTCAGCAGCATGACTGATCACCGAGGCCAACTCTAAAAAGGATTGCTGGTGGAAATAAAGACACCAGCATGTCAGCTGTAAGCTCCTCAGAAGAACCCATCAGACAAGTGGATGCGTATTGACAGGCCCGAGACAGAAAGAGAGAGACGTGGAGCGATGAAGGGGGAAGACAGACAGAGAGGAAGTGTCCCCAAGTCACTCACCTTGGCACAGGCTGCAATGTCAGCCGACCCGGTGGCCATCACTCTCAGGCCCTATCCGGGGTATTATTTAAAGCCAAACAAATATCAAGGACTGAATGTCACCACAAGGACACCCAGGCCCCATCTCCACCAATCAGTGTCCAGGGTTTCAAATCACCCTTTCTCCTTCCCTCCCCGACAAATCCATCTTCCTCATTCCTCCACCCTGCTTCACACCCCCATTCGACCCCTGACTACCACATTGAGGGGCGGCGCTGCAACAGATTTACGACCCCCCCCCATCCCAGACCAGCCACGATTTATTGACATTAGTTGTCAGCTTTCTTTTTGAGAAATTGCACGTGGAATTAATTTTAACTGCGTCTTAATGTTAAATACCCTGGAAACACTAAATTTCATGGTAGGTGATGCTCAGAGCCGCATGAGCATATATCAAGTTCTCGGGCTTCACTGAAAAATACCCCCCCCCCCCCCCTTTTTGAGACTTTAATTTAATAAGAAGCAGCTCAGCTCATAACCGCTTCATCTCAGCTGTTAATTGCACATCCTTTATGCTGAGGAGTGATCTCGGGACACTATTTAATGCATCAAAAGTTTTAAGTAATTTAATTTAATTGTTTTTATTACTTAATCATGTCCAAGGCCACATTACTTGACGCAGAACAACCTGAACAAGGTATCTCATTCTGAAAGGTGGAAAAATGGACCGCCGTTAAACAATTCTGCCCTGCGAGCCACAGGAAGAAAAATAATCTTTTAAAAGTGTAAAAAAGAAAAAAACTGTTTAGGTATTTGAATGCATATGTGAATTATAGTGTGAATCTTAAACCTACAGATGTTGAAATATGTCGTCTTGGATGTAACAATCTTAGATTTTCTCATGAGGTGGCTGTCTTGTCTACAGATATGGACCTCGCCTTTAAAATGACATGTAACACTTATATATCATTGTCAGTCCCTGTGTGCCATAAATCCCCCCCCTTTTTTTTTTGCTTACACTGTACATTTTCAGATATACAACTGCGAAGAGACAGCGCAACATAATCCGCAGAGTAAAATATAAGGGCTATGAAAATATTTGCATCAGGCCTCTCAGCGCTTTTGACAACTGACGGAAAGGCAGCTCGACCTAAACAAGAAAACACGGGAAAATAAATCACAATCTTGGCAATAAACATGTAAATCGTGATCGATATGTACTTGCCTGTTTTTTTTTCTTTTCTTTTTTCCCCCCCCCTTTTTCAATAACAGCTGCCGTAAAGGTCTGCTGAGCACAAGCGGCCATAAAAGTATGTAAAATAAATTAGGAGAGCATAATGAGAGGCTCCAGCAATTCCCCCATAAATATAACATAACGACCACAACTAAAATGTCAGGGAATCCAATAAATCAATTTCTCAGGGACAGGCCGGCCTTTATGTGCAGAACACACAGTCATATTTATAATTTTTTTTTTTTCCCCCGTCAATGGATCTCATTTTTTTGCCGGCGAGGGGGGCGGCCAGGGAAAAGGGTGCAGCTCGACACAGGTCCTTCTCACATGAGGAAGGTTTAATATGTGTTCTGTGTGATTCATCACCGTGACACGGACACCTGAGGCCCGCGCCCGCTCCATTTCTACTGCCTAAATGGTTTCGTGGGGACTTTCCTTCACACATGCACACACAACTGCCACATGCACAGAGTGGAGAGATGGAACGGGAAGAGAAACATGGATGGGTAATGGATTGACGGAGCAGGCCTCATTTGAAAAGAGAGAGTTATTTTGTTCTGGTCGCGTAATAGACTGCGAGTCCAGACTGTCGCCGGTGAAGAAACTAATTCACTCACGATGTAAAGAGATTGGGGAAATTAGATGATTGAGATTACAGGCCTATTTCACATAACCAACACACTAAGAGGAGTGTGCACAGGGGTCACGCAGCCATTACACCCGACGAGAGTTACTTCAAACCAAATACCACAATTATTTAGCCTGCAGACTCTTCGGTTTCCAAACTTCACAGGTTTTCAGGGAGTGCAATGCAAAGACAGTCCAGTCATGTCCTATTGTCGCACTGCTCAATTCCATTACAGTCGTACTGTGTCAACCGAGACATTTATAGGCTGCGTCACCGGTTGTTTTTGTTTTTTTTGGACCCCACAAGAGCCGCGTGACATGAGAAGGAATAAATTGAACACAGCAGCAGACTACATAGGAATGCAATTATTCTTATAGCATGCAGCAAAATAACTCCAGTCAGTTATGGACAACCTAATAAGGGATGTGTGATTGATGGTGGGATGATGGAGGCTCTATGGAGGAAGTGGCTCTGTTTCCATTGGGGAAATTAAGTGCTTCATACTCGCAACTCCAAGAAATGTGATTTTTTTTTCTTTCTGGGTGGTGAAGAATGAAATGCATCAGTCAGGTAAGAGTCATATCAGAGATAAAAAATGAACAGCGCTGATATGTTGACTGATTAATACTTGACAGTACATTATCTGTGACTGTATTGGAAGCACAGGTACAAATTAACTTCAAGTTAGTATCATATAAATAAATACATAAGAAAAAAAAAACGTGAGTTCTGGTTTGTGGAGTCAGAATTATGGACTCTCATGTAAGTGTGCAAACTGCACGACAGCACCCTTCTCCCACATTACCAACTCTGTTCTTAAACCCTGTCCATCAGCCCCAGCTTCAGCCTCTAGAGGTGGCTTGTTTAAGAAACAATTAGGGGGCTATACAGAGCCATTTGCAGGCAGCAGGCCTTGCTGGGCAGGCCAGCCGGCTGGAGTACCTTTCACAACTGATTTATAACACTGTCGCCTTGGCAAGGCAACATAATTAATAGGAGCATGGACTTCTAATTCCACTGACTTCCACACCAAGTGGTTTTCATTTGATTTATGATGGTCGGCAACTTTGCATTTTATCAGTTCATTCAGTCATTATTTATGCTGATGACCAATTTCAATGGGTCGCTATCATCTAACTTGCCACTAATCAAAGAGAATTAGGGTTCACTGCATTATTTAGAAGCTGCTAATTTATCTTTGAACCAGGCAAGAGGGATTAGTTGTGGGGGCAGTTGCTGCCATATACCACACTATACACATTCAGCGATCACTGCACTGGGGATGAATGTCTTCATGACCTTATGAAAGTATAGTCCAGAGCTGGGTTTCCTGGAAAGTAACTGAATCAACAGAAAGGTATATTAATATAATCTCTATATTGTGTTTGGATGCAAACAAAGATTAACTGTGATACGATTAAAAACAAAAGATTAGCGGGATTAAACGAAAGCATTATAATTGCAGGAGAAGCTAATGGGGAGCTAACAAATTTCAGGCAAAAATCGAATCAGTTAGTTCAGTAAATGTCTGCGTTTGAAAAAACATTTTAGAAAACAGCTCAGCACCACATAAAAGAGAACGTGACCCACTAACAACCCCATGTTAACCTCTACCTTTGTAAACTAGCTGGCCAATATGTCTCTTATTTATTGAGCTTGACTTGTCCACGTACCCCACAGAACTTTTTGGGTGGAATGGTGAAATTGGGAATTCACCGAATGTACCTCCTCTGCATGCTCGGTAATTGCACTTCAAAGGCGACATATTCCAAATGCATGAATGTTGAATCTAAAGCAGGTTCAGTCTGGGGAACCGGTGGGCATCGTGTTGATCCGCCTCGGCCCGAAGGCAGAGATGGACTTATCAAAGCAAGACGTCTCGCAAAGTGTCAATATCTGTGCGCAGCATTTCTGATGACGGAGAAACTTGATATACATGAGATCGGTTGATTCATAAGTATATTTTCCTTTACTTCAAAGCCAGTTTATGCAATTCAGTGGGCCAGCATGAAAAATGCAACATGTAACTCATATGAGTCTGAGGGTCAAGCCGCTACACAGAGGGAATACTTTAAAAGGAATGGCCTCTTTGTTGGCTTTTTGTTGTTCTTCCTTTAACTTATACAACATATTAGCACAACATAATCCGCTAACATCAAAGGTATAGTCCCAGTTACGACAAACGTTGGTTTTTAATTCAACACATTTTAATATTTTGAAACAGGACTCTCTAGATATCTATAGAATGATTTGATTGGGGAATAGCTGTATACACCATACAGCAGTTCATAACAGCATAGGTTTCCATACTAAGTGCAATAAGCAGGGACTCTACCGGTCCCTTTGAAACAAGCACACAACCAAGTGCAATTTACTGTACAGAAAATGAAAAATGCACTCTTCAACTATTTGACAACACGTCCAAGGCTAGTGATCAGACTCCATTTGTTAGCCCATTCCCGTCCCCTGATTCCCTGAGTGATAAATTGCATTTAGCAAACCACAGGAGGCTAAGCATTCTTGACATGTTTTTATTGATTTGCATGAGCTATATGCATGTAATCCTGTCTGTAGGTAAATCATGGCACGGGCAAATTTAAGTCACTGCGGGTTTACTTTGGGGAGGGAAAATTGGAGACTGTGCATGGGAGGCGGAATTGAGCTGGGCAGGGTGGGAAAGAGATGTGGTGGCCCGTTGGAATCTGGGAACCTCTATTAAGATTTATAGGTGTTGGGATTCTACAGACCTGAGGCATTATTCATGGTAAAGCCTCTCTGTCTCGGCCTGTTTATAAGATGAGACAAGGCTGACAAAGATGGAGGCCTCTTACAACAGGGCCAAGCTGCTTGAACATGGGGCTCAGTCACCTGACATACCCATGGCATCAGCCACAGCCGTTCGGCATCACGCGGAAGAACCAGCCGTTCCTAGTGTTGTGTTGCATGTGCATATTTTCTTAACCCCAAACCCTGCAAAAAGGTCTAATTTTAGGTTAGACCCACAACCCTTGGACACTGAAGCACATACTGATTAATACTCTCTACATTTAGGATCCTAACTACAGTGTCATGTAGGCAAAACCTGCTTAAAAACTATGCTGCACCATGGTTCCTTGTTTAAGAAGCCCTGGTGACATTCGGTTTATTCAGCAATTTCCTCCGAGTCCCACCATACTTTATTTGGTCTTATTAGATGAAAACACAAGGATCACCTTCTACTTTATTAATGATGGCACTCCGGATGAAAGATGCTGGTGAAAATCTGCAACATCTGTTTGCTGCATTCGCTTCTCAGCGGGCTCCACCTATTCCTCATGCCTAATGATGCTGATCCACTCGGCAAGTTTTACGGACAAATGTGTATTTGGCCACATTCATCATCCTGAATGAGTGTTCTTGATGATCCATCCCCTGGCCCGTTTCACTCGTTCTACCATATGTTAACGAATGACAACCCCTGCCACATGTTTTCTATTTGGGAGATACACAGAGAGGGGGAGGGAAAAAAAGAAAGGGTCGAGGGATTGCGAGGGCTAAAAAATGGGCAGCTTCAAGGGAAAGGAGTCAGTGACGCCGGCTCTTAACGGAATCACCCCCAGTGTGCCATCAACTAACCACAGCACCACGAAAATACATCAATTATGTAATGCCTTGAAGAAACAGTTACAGAACTGATCCATGTCACCGCTCTGGTCTAAACTCAAATCCTTCATGAGTGACATTAGCAGCCGGCGTAGGTGGACTCCAACCCAGCAGCCCGAAGATGTAGCCTGCCGAACCACATGAAAGGGCAAACAGAAAAAAAAAATATGGAGACGGCTAAGAATGTTAACTTGGATAAACAAGTCGATGGTCGTTCAAAGTCCCAGGGAATTGCACTCCTAATAAATCATAGTCCTTTTGATGTGCAGCTGGTTACAAGTTTAGAAAGGGGGTTTGGTTTGAAAAGATGCGAGTCAGGCACCAGGACACACCGCCTGCGTTTGTCAAAGCCTGGGAATCCAAGTTTAGTGAAACTCTTGGGACATGTGGGGGCAGTAAATAAGTCATAAAGAAGGTCGTGAATTAAAAGACTGTCACACGTCCTTGGACCCAGTTGTATTCAGCGAGAAAACAATGCTCGAATATAGCTAGTATGTAGCAACGTTAGATAAATATATGTGCAAATAAAATTGGTGAATGATCAACACAACAAAAGTGCTAATCTTATTATTTTGCAGTTAATATTATGCAGTAAAACCCACAATATTACAAAAAAAAACATAAAAACATGTTCTTGCATCCATGCAGATGAATGAAATTCATTTCACTTCCATGTTGTAGTAATTCCCTGAGGCGGACTGGGGGGTGTAGGGTGTAGGAGAGACCTGACCCTAAAAGGCAGCAGAGATGGATGCTCTCAAAAAGTAAAACATGTTCTGCGCCGGCTAGTGTAAAAGTATCCCTCACACAAACAGCTGGAGAACCTGAGCTGAACTGGATACGAATAAATCATATCCAGGAACCCAAAACAGACCCAGCTTGATGCTGAGCCCAAGGCTACAGCTCTCGACTAATTTATAGTAAATGGAGACAAACTAGTAATAGTCAGCTGCTACCAGCCGTTACTCTTGGATCGGACTCTCTGTCATTAAGTGTGATTGTGCCCTGCCGCAACATATTTTACTAGGCTGCAGTGTCAGAAACTAAAAAGCCATTCTGCATGAAATAATGGGAACATTTTCATTATTTCTCTTTTTACACCGCAGGATTAAATGCATGTTATGTGCATGCTGACAGACTGCGGGGCTGTTACTGTCCACTTTGAAAACCATTACCTTGGTGACCCACTGGTTTATTCTGCCTGTTTATGTTCAAGCCCCGGCTGCTTCCTATATTTGGATTTTCTATGTGAAATAAACAACAGTGATAACACACCTAGTCTCATTTAATAAATGATGTTGATGTCGTTTATTGTTGTTTTTCTTTCCCTATAAGGTTACAATATGCATAAAGGTCAGAAACCTACTAATATGGATGTAAGTTACTATAATAACAAAGATAAAGACAATTGTTGGTGCAATTCACACAGTACAGTTAAAATGTCCCTGCATCTTGAACAAATCCCCAATCTGCTTTTCTGAAAGATGCATATGTCATGATTGCACGGCATCAAAATGAGTGGCCCCTTTATTAAGGAGTCACAGACTTGCACTCGTATTAAAACAGACTTTATGACAGGATATTTATTAGCAGTGAAAGGAACACAATTGCCAAGTAATACATGAGGGTAGAGATGTTTATAATGGCATGTTCTGCATTATTAGCTGTGCATGATCAATCACACTGAGAGCATATTATTTCAATTTTCTCAAGCCCTTGCAACAACAAAGTTCACAGACACCAAATCTGTTTCAAGGGAACCCGGGGGCTACGAGTGTAAGACGGCTATATGAGACATTCATAATTTATGTGCATTTGATGTAGTGATATGTAAAAAACTTCAGAGGAATTTTAATGGGCTTGAGGCTGAGAAGGGATAGTTGGAGATGGTTGTTTGGCCCCCTTTTTTAAGTAAATCACTTCTACACCAAAAGGAAAATAAAAAGTTTTTGAAATCTAACAAATTCAGCCATCGAGCCTGTAATCACTGAGAAAAGGGGGATTTCATCTTCTTATTTCAATGCTTTATTGATCCAGTGGCTCGGTTCTCATAAGCTCCATTACATGGCTCGAGCAGTGGCTGGCAGCACTGTCCAATACAGTCAACAAAGGAAAGCTATTTCCATTGATCAATGTCCTTCCACACGAAACAGATAGAGATTGATAATACTTTTCAGAGAAATCCTACAGTCAATTAGGGCTTGATGAAAAAAAAACTGGCCTGTGCAGGGACAACGCAAGGTGTTAATAAGCAGGAGCACAAAATAAATAAATCTGGTGAGTCTATCCCTTCGCTTTGACCAAAACCATAATTTATTAATCTTTCAGACAGATTGGTTGTGTTTGTGGAGGCTACTGATCAGCAGTAACCTTTTATTATTGTTTTCTCCATTAGAGGCACAGATTATTAAAACAGATGAGAGTTGTTTAACTCACTAACAGCCAGTACCGCGGCGCTCTCTGGAACGCCAAACGTTCTCATGTAGAGGAAATCATTGCAGAGAAGCTTGGACATACATTTTTTTTTGTCAGCCCATTGGGAAAAGCCCTCTCACCCTGGTGTAGATGATGAGCGTCTATCCCCACTGAGCAGCCATATTTGAATCTACTCAATGCCAGGTCTCATCGGGAGCCCGGAGACCAGGGCCAAGTTTAAATAATTGGACGGGCGAGGAGATGAGATAGAGAAGTAATTGAGCCAAATATGGAACACATGTGCCCGTGAAGTGACCGTTTTAAAACCCGAACCTACAGCGCTAATGAAAGACACTTTATATTTCCCCGACTGTACTTTTAGCTGCTGACACACAAGACTTCGCGACTACAAAGTTGCAAGGCAAAACGAACAGTGCATTTAGAGTAGTCGTCTTGGCGATTTGCATGACAAGCAATTCCGCTGTATCTTCAGATAAGTGGACCGCCCTTCTTACTGTACTGCACAGCGGGGCCTGCAAAATCCCACAGCCAATATCCACAGAAATTGGACTACAAAGACATGAGGGACCACGCTTCAAAAATAGGCCTTGATTGTGCCATGTGGGACAAAAAGCATCACTCAGGCTAACCATTTCTCCATCTTTCACTGATAAAATCCACTTTCCATTCATTACCCTTTATCATAAACACAAGTCTACAGGGAAGCAGGGCTTAGAAGTGGTTAAGCTTGTCCCTGCTTTCCTATTCCTAGGGAGCATTTATCTGATGATATATATTCCTTTTGGTAAGTGAAAGGAGTTATTCTGTTTCCAAAAGGAAGGACATTGATAGGGCATTAGGGATTTGTTTATTTCAACTCAAAGCCATAGCATTTATCCAAGTATATATTTCGCTGCGGGCTCAGACCAAATTATGTCTCAAGGCAAGATAAATCACAAGGCACAAGTCAAAATGCCAAGCGTTTTATGATCCTACACAGAGCCCCGGTGGCAGGCTACACTTTACTGAGAGCCATGTTACACTGCGAATTTTCAGACACAACAGAGTATGTGTTCCCCGCCTGTTTGCGACGAGACTGTGATGAATGTGACAGCTGTCATGCGCGCGTCAACTGTCGAGGTTTTAGACACGCAACAGAATGACGGGATTTGAAAAGAAGTTCATCTGTCTCCCTAATAAATCTATTGTCTTGTCTTCCTCGAACAAGAAATGCAGTGATGGACACATCCAACGCTGCCGTGCGGGCTTAGCGAAATGCTGTAGATTCAGAAGGCTCATTCAATTTAAGCGAGAGTGAAAAGTGAGTTGATGTGCTCGAGTAAACAACTCAACATCACTCTGACAGACAGGACAGGGTGTGCAGGCGATTCAGAGGCTATAAATTACCTACAAACGTTCGCGCACAAGTTTGGAAAAACATAGTTTTTAATTTCGTTTTTTTCCGAACCACCCCCCACCCAACCCACCCCCCTTTACTTATTATGTGCAAGGACGTCGTTCCACAAACGGTTTTATTGTGCTTGCTCAAATGGCCGGCTCAAAAAATATATTCCTGCTTGTTGCCACACAAAGTGTTATTGTTTCGACCTGGTGTCTCTCACATGATCTATCAAGAGACCGAGGCCGAGCCAGTTCTGCTAACGTAAACTCCCGAACTTAGCATCCCACTGCTGTGACCCAGGCAACAATGCTTCCTTATGTGCCCCAACAGAAGCTGCTGAACGAGGCTCGACAGCTTGTGCGGAGATGAGTGGAGGGGTCATGTAAACTTGCGGTGGACTAGAAGGCTCCAGAGTGAAAAGAGGAGGAATCCTCTTTTCAATCTCCACACTGTTTGTCGAGAGGGATCCTTGCCATCGCAAACATCAGCCCAAATTTCTTTACGGACAGGGCAAAGAGAAACGGGACAAAGGGGATCCACAACAACAGGGAGCTGCTTTAACATCTTGTGTGTGCACATGTGTGTGGGTGTGTGCGTGAGGGTTTTTGGAGGGATTTTCTTTCTATTACAAGAGCTGGATCTCCATCGAGGGACGTAATGCTGGGGATAACATCTCTGAAAGTGACTGACAGATAGATAGATAGAAAAGATAACTAATAATTTCACAAAAATTTGACAGGGGGCAAATCAATAAACAGTGATCTCTGTGACTAGTGAACATCACTAATTGTGGAAATTGTGGGTTTACAATAATTATGCAAAGATAAACCATTTTCTTCCTTTCATTCTTCCTTCCAATCGTCAAAATGTAAAAGAATAGACAAATACTATTTTGATGATGATAGTTCTGCCAAGCTACAGTTGATAGATCTTACTCGTTTAACTCGTTATGACCCATAGATGATGCAAGGTCATATTTTCGGTGCCGTCTGTCTGTCTGTCTGTCTGTCTGTCTGTCTGTCTACAGAATTCTTGTGAAGGGGTGGGACACGGCCCAAAAATAGAGCTCATTAAAAGTTGGAGTAAATCCAATTAAGAGGGCAAAACAGGAAAACATCTTTCACATTGCAAGACAGGGTGTTTTGAGTGTTGCTGAGGATATGTGTACTCGTAGCTTTGTCTTGTTTGTACTGCAGTATTGAAAAAAAATTATTCATCTCCACAATAATTATATATTGCCAGGTATCCGTCTTGACATTGCGCACATCCTGGACAATCATACTGTTTTAATGCATAGGGCGTCTGCCCTTCCGTTTACTCTTCAGTAATTATCAACCAGCAGTGCGACTGGTGTTTGCGAGGTCTGAGCAGTATAATGACCCAGAGGAAAAGATAATCACCACACCTGTCCCCAACAAGCCTTTGAGTGTTGTGGATCTACTGTACACGTTCCTATGTAAAGTGTCTGTCTACATGTGTGCGCACACACACTCACGCACACGCGCACACACATACACACACACACACACACAAAGAGACATGTACTTTTATAATGATGGAAGTATTTACTCATCATCATTGTCATTATAAAGCAAACCTCATGGATCAAATAAGCAGAAAACAATGGGAAGCTTAAGCGTTATGATTATTAATTCCAGGTTTTAAAGCCACTGACTTTGGAAAGAATCACAAAAAGTACAAAACTTTGGTGGTTGATTTAAAAAAAAAAGGCTGGATAATACCTTGAAGCACATTACGGCTTGTTTGAAGAGGTTTTGTATAGTTAAGTTTTTCAGAACTTGAATCTATCTGAAGCAGTTTTAAGTTGGGCGCCTGACACGCGGTGCACGCTCGTGGTCAAATCTATACTTGCATTTTGAATTCTCGCAGGCGCTCGAAATACCCTTGGCTAACTTAAAATTGTATGGCATTACATGACACTGTAACCCATGTAAGAGGTCATGAAGAAAATGAGGATTGGAGCAACTTGAAAAAAAAAAAACAACAACTTCCGCCCACTTCTCTCTGCCATATGTTACAAAGTTCCCGGTATCCACAGAGAGCCAGACATCTCTCTCCTCTGATCGCTAACTAGCCAGCCAATCAAAGCCTCCTGGCCATGAAGCAATTATCTGCTCTCCATAGCATAGGTGGAGAATGATCCAGCAACCCCTGCAGCTCTCTTTTTCTCCGTGTCTCCTGAAATAACTACGATTGCCTAACATACTCACTTGTATGTAAAACAGAAGGAAAAAAGGATTTGTTTTCCTCGGACTCAACTGAGATCACATTACATGCCATGCCAAGTGCAAAGCCTGAAAATGCAGGGGTGGATTTTCACCTCTCGCCTGTTGCAAGGCATGGATTCTTGTCATTACATCAATTTATTTCACTGTCATTTGTGTGGGCTTGAGTTTGTCTAATTGAATGAAAGGCAACATGACTCACATTGGGCACGACTTTATTGCCCTTTCGAAGCCACCTAATGTACCGGATGAGGAATGGCGCTGTCTCGGGCTCAGATACTTCTCCTCACAGATAATCTGAGGGCTGAAATCATTTGGAAAATTGAAGAAACAATTCAGGCTGCCAACGATTTGTCACACACCGCTGAGAGGAGCTCAGAGGTTAGACTTACAAAAGAGTGCTCCCAGTTTGTCACAAGCGCACTTAACCTTTCCATACATCCCCAAATTGATCTCTGCAGGACATAAAGCTGTAGTGGACAAGGAATATGGCGACACTCAGAGTGCTGTTTAATATGCTGTTTGTTTGGAGGAGGAAAAGGAGGATATCATACTGGTGGATGTTCTTATGTTTCTCCCGCTGACTGGGCTGTAGTCCAACATTACCATTTCATACCAGTTTGTTTACCCTATGAAGATAGATGATATAGCTATCATCTGTTTTCTGATGGGATGATTCTAGTTTTATTGTTTATGATCCCAGTGTGAAGAAAGAGTTTGCCTGTTTCCTAGGGAACATGGTGTCCAGGGGCCCTTGGCTGCACTAGGCCTGATCGTGGGGCCTGTGTGAAATCCAAACTGACTGATCCAGGGCAGAGCCAGGATTACACCACTTTCCCCCCTGAATTCTGTCCTTCTCAACAATGGGCTTCCTGTAACCACAGTCAAGTGAGCCGTTAGCTGGCCAGTGGAGCCGCTGAGTGGTGGTTCAGGGCCACTGTGGGAAAAGGCAGGAGGCTCCAGCATCATGTTACTGTTCCACCGACATAAAGCCCAGAAGCCCGAACCATCAGCATCACCACCCACCACTTTGCCCTCTGTGCCTCCAGCAGGTGCCAGAATCTGACACCTGCTGGCGGCACAGGCTGGTTCAGATGTCTGAATGGTCAACAAGGGGCAACTCGTACTAGTTTATTTCTACAAGTGGAAGCATTAGGTTTCCTTGTGTTGTTAACCTCACAGGATATAGTTAGAAAAAGAAAGATAGGAAAATGTGTATGACTGCAAACGCATGACTATGATATTCCTGCAGTTACAATGGAAATCCATCATCTCATATAATAATAAAAAACTTTAAAACAAGGTTAAGGCAAATATTCACTGATAATAAATCATGTCAGAGAATTATCTCACATTGCCTTTGACTGTCTTATGTAGCAAAACTTTCTTTCCATGCATGAACAGGGAAGAGTGGATGGGAAGAATGGAAGGAGGAAAAAGGGCGATGGGCTATTGAGCTGAAGGAGCAGTCAAACATCCGTCAGCACAAAGGCCATCAGCGACAGGGATCTTTTCTTTCCTGATGTCTTTAGCAGTCTGTGAGTGGTCCATACCGAGTTTAATTATGCCACACAAAAAGAAATGTTCTCTGTTATGTCCTAAATCACAGAGCGGTGACACTCAGCTCAATAAGTCTACCTAGAACAATGCACCCAGCGCCATCGACATCCTCTCACGGAATACAAAGGTGTATCATTTGGCCAGGAATGATAATTAGATGCTGAATTTACTGAATCTGTCAATAGTAACGTCAATAGAGAAGCTTTTAGCATCTGTCATCCCCAAAATCAATGGCAATTTTCTGCAATAAATTCAGGAAAATAATAGCTTTCAAATAAACAGCAGGAGAGGAAATGCGACACCTGAAAGTCAGTTTCTCCAAAGATCGTTTCCTTATTTATGTCAAAGTTTTATTGTTATATAACTTGGTGTAGTGGTATTTTGTCCCGCTATATTATTGTGACTTGTCCTTATTGATCAACACATAATCTGGAGGGATGGATGGATGGATGGATGGATGGATGGATGGATGGATAGATGGATAGATAGATAGATAGACAGACAGACAGACAGACAGACGTTTGTCTTAGTGTTGTTGAAAGGCTGACTTTAACATGAAAGAAAACAGATGAGGAATATAACTAACAGAGTGCATTGAACAAGATGTAAAACATTTCTAAAACGTGGGGGAAGGCTCCTTTAATGGACTACATTCATCTCCGCCCCTGACAAATTTAGGGCTTAGGTCAGCAGGTGCTGGACTCAGCAGGAACTGAAGGTCAATGACATGAATGACAGAGGTTTGGAAATAAATGCATTACTGCGAGTCGCGTCACCAAAGAACAAATTATCGCCACGGCCATACAACACTGTAATCTTCAGAGAGGTATAAAGACCAGTTAGTCAGGGCTGGAATCTCACAGAGAAAATGAGAGCCACTTATCCAATAACGAGAGCTTAATGAGGGCCCCTTTAACGAGCTGCACTGTCTCTCTTTCCCTTGGAGAAACATTTGTCTTACAGTACAAATGTGATTCATGCATCATTTCTATTGTGAGAGAGTGTGCTGTAATAATGGTATAAATCACAAAGGGCCTAGGTTGGGGTAATGAGACTTAAATCTCTTAAAACAACACCATGAACTCAGCTGAATGATAAAATGATGTGGTGGAGGAAAATACTACCTTCTCCGGGTAAAGCTACACCACTCTCCTCGGAGGCGCGGATGGCTTTTGGCAGTGCAGAAGCCCTACTTCATTTAGCTCTGACAGGCAATTTAATACCACAAAATTACTAACCTTAGCTTTCCAATTACTTTTCCAGCTCTGGACATTTCCAACCCTGGTGTAGATGTAATCTTAAGGTTAAGGCCCCTGGATAGGGCAAACTCTGAGGTCGGAACTTACACTTTTGCTGGGGCTCTGATCAGACACACACAGGCAACGCAAGGAAACGTACACAGATAATGGTTCGCACCGATAATGGGCCATTCCAGTGTTAGGTTTCGCTGTCTAATAGTACCATGTATCTCTGCAGCCCGATAACAAAATGTGAGATGAAAAGTGCAGATCGTGATCATGTGTGGTTGTGTATCTAATAGCTATGGCTAACCAAGCCCTTATCTCATTGTAAAGAGGCCGACACGCGTAACTGCGACGTTAGTTTGATAAACTTACATGGTTCTGCTGTAAATTTCCTCTTTATTCCAACAGTCAAGACAGCGGATTAACATCTTTCATTACGTCGCTGAATAAATAATTCAAGAATTTATTAACGTGTGCACTTTTCTTCAAGGTTTAGTTGCAGCTGATTGATCTCATTCAGCACCTGCTTATAACATCCAGCCATACGTAATGCAGTCTATCAGCCAGTAAACAGTCTCACGCTATCATCTCAGCATTCGAAGAATAATCTTAGAAATAGGTTTACGCCATTGTTGCAAAAGGGGGAAATGATTTGTACCAATCACTCTCTTCTCTCCTCGCCTCCGAACTGCCGCTCTACTGACCTTCTGACTGATTTGTCCCCTGCTGTCTGATTAAAAATGGTCATTTCTCCGCCACGTAAAGTGGCGCGGTAACCTTTGCTTTGAAGGATGATTGTCGCGCGGTGACAGCCACTCCTCCGTTTGTTCATTTTGTCCGTCGACAGCGACGGTATTGACATTCAGATTTTGCCCCACGCTTTCATCTTAGAACAGATGTCACAGTTGGCAAGTCGTCTAGACAGGAACAGCAGGTAGGACGGCGTTCAAGGGGCCACAGGAGACAAGAGGCAAACGTGACAACGTGCAAAACAAGTGTATGTTTTACATCAGTCTCTAGTCTTTCCCCTGCTTCAACTCACAATGACCCTCATTGAACACCGGCCTGCTGTGCTGGGTGGGTATTTGTGCCCTCCCATCCCCTCGGCCTGTTTCTCATTCTCACAGGCTGCTCCAGTGTGAGAGGGAACACCAGCCGAATTATGGAAACCCTCACTCATCTGCAACAGGCGGAAACGCAAACCTCAAACCCCTGCGGTAGGCCGAATCCCCTCGCAAGCACAAATGAGGATATTCTAATGTCAGGCCCGTTTGCAGGGGTGTAAACTCGTGGAAGTGCTGGTCTCAGATCGGATATCAAAGTCGACAAGCCTGTTGCTTTAAGCTGATCCCTCTGTGTCCCCTGGAAAAGTGCTGCTCTGTGAAAAGCCCAGAGGAGCCTTCAAATGTTTCCCCCCAAAGTGCAACCTGATCCATAACAGACAGAGTCATGCAGCTCTCTGTGCCATCAACACTCCAGGCACAGCAGGGGTCACTCTGATACCCCATTCCAACCTGGCAGCCGCGAAGAACCTGAAAAATCTCCCAGTCAAGCAGCAGCAGCTAGCGCCACACCTCCGCTGAATATAGACATCGCTGTTTATCATGACAACACTTTAAACTAACCTGAATTTTAAAACGGTAGATTTGGACACCTATAACACTTTAGGTAGAAAAATACATATTTTGAGTATTAAGTATCGAAAATAAGTTTTATAATATATTTTTTATGTTTAATTTGATATATTACTTTACTGTTGCTTCGCCAAATGTAAGACAGTAAAAAAAAAAGACGCACAAATTCTCAATGAAGCGGTGAATTTATTTGTGATGGCATGATATCGTCCGCATAAACGCAAATATTTTCTGACATTACACTAAAGCAAGCCAATTGTCTGTCAAACTGCTTTTCGTTAATGGTTTCAGGAACTATTTTGTGATGCATCCTTCTGTATTTTGTGTATTTTCAGCTTGTTGGATTTACCAAAAGAGTGGTATGGACAGCTTTGTTTTACCCTGATGCTCAATGTCAGTGTGGAAACCACCACTAAAACTGCCGCTGTTCATTTGTTTGTGCCACGCTGGGTATGTTTCGCCGTTTGTGTGTGTTTTTCACAGCCGGTTTTACCTTGGGCTCAAATTATTGATATGTGTCCATATCACCATGGAACAAGTTATTTTTACCATACGGATCAGCTGATCACAATATGTGTAAAATAAACTGCCCTCAGTTTATTCTGGTGTGACTAATCAGTGGACAAAACTGATTTCCTATCAGTTGTAGGTGTTGTGTCAAAGCAAATTCCGATCCAGTGCAACAAGGGAGCTGCCCCAACATCTCATCGCTGTCAATCAACACGGCGATGACTTTGCAATCCTGCAGAGAGGAGCGTCCACACAGGAGGAAACTTCGGTCTCAAAAACAACCGGCAACTAGCCGGCCACATCAAACGGAAAAGCTCCTTGGGTGATAAAGGTACTTATAACCCTACATATATTTATGGATACCATTAAAAACAAAACTGCTATAGAGAAAATAGCTGACTGCGGAGCAAAAAGCCCGAAGGACCCAATTTCCTCCTGAAGCACCTGATGGACACACTGACAAGCAGATTGCTTTCCAGTACCAATTTTTGGGGCATGTGAAAAATGGCCCGTGCAGCTGGTATGTGGTCTGAGATGAGTCATAAATCTTGTTTTATCTCCTCCGTGGTGGTAGCAAAAAAAAGGATGAGTTGCCCTTTCCCCCCCCCCCATCTCATTCACATGTCTGTCTGTCTGTTATCGGTGCCCTTGAGCAAAGATTACTGATGCCCTGTCTTTGATATATGACACATCACACAGAGCAGCTTTTCATCCTGTGAATTAACCCAGAGAGGGAGGGGGGAAAAAATGCAAACCTGACTGCCATCAGCCAGGGGGGCTCTCTCACTGTTTCTTTGTACTGCTCTGCAACCTCACCCCCCCCCCCCCCCCCCCCCCCCCCCCCCCCCCCCCCCTCTGCAACCTCCCCCCCCCCCCCCCTTTTCCCTCACATGATCCTTCCCACCTTCCTTCCCTTGGAGTTGTGGATCGCCTCCTCTTCCCTCCCTCCTCAAATTCAGCAGACAGGGAGCAAAGAGCATCATGGGTAGCCAAGTTTGGTGGCAAATTGTTTATCTGACCTCTGCACGTCTCTGCATTTTATAATCTAGTGTGTGTCACCCCTGTCTCATCCCCATAACAAATGGCCCCTGTCAGTTCCTGCTTCCCTTATCAGGAGCCAGCGGTAAGCAGAGGGCCACTGTAAAGTGAAGCAACTGCACAGGAGGAAAAAAGTCTCTCGCGGAGAAAGAAAATCGGGATTTGGAGTGAGCGATGAGAACAAAGATTCCCATAATGACGCCTCAAGTGCAGGAAAAAGGGGATAAAAGGCAGAGATTAAAGAAACAAATGGTGGCATTTTGTGCGTTAGCAGCTTATGTGTGTCAAGGAGGAAGAAAAAGACGGTGATCGGCTTTCAGGAGAATATTACTGTCCCCGGCGAAGAATATTTTATTATTCAGTAACTAGGACGGCGCGCGGCATTGAGTGCAGCCTAATGTATCATCTCCTAATACGTCTGAATAATGGCGATTTAAATGAGTAAGACAAATAGCAGTGACCACTTTGTGCAATCTAAAACAGAATGTGAAATAACACATTAAGCCTGACTGCCGCAGTGGAAATTAAAAGACTCTACATTACAGAGTAATAACCATTTCTCTCCAGACTCCAGACTTCATTAACCCAAAGCTAATCTCCCACTCAAACTCCCTGATCTCCACATGCCACAGGGAAAAATGTGCTCCGTAAATACTGGGGGTTTTTTTTTTGGTGTTGTTTTTTTTTAACTTGTGTTTGAAAAAAGACCAGAAGAGCAGAACACTGTCTACATTTCACCCCCCCCCTCGTCTGAGTAATCCAAAAAGGTCATAAATAAAATATTGCGCCACAAGCAAAGTGCTGCAATCCATTATCATAATGGCAATGTTCATGATCTATTTCATTAACATGCAGTCTTTAACCCAAACAAATGTGTTCCTCACCCGAGTGCTGCAGACCCATTTACCAGATACAAACCCGCTTCCTGTGTCTTAACCCAGAGAGCAGCAGGTGTGTGATGCATCGCCGGCAAACAACCAGCATGCACCTCATTTCTTAATGTTGTGCGCCATCTTACCAAACATTAAATACTGCAACTTTATTTCTGGGAAACATACAATAAGTCTCCACAGACGTGAGGTTTAATGTTGCGTTGTGTTGATGCGGCGTCTAGAGAGTGATGTACACTATCATGGGCGATCAAAAAAAAAAAATAAAAATCTCAAACACAAGGTCGGACAACATCTAAATCATGGCGCATCGGTTGACAGTGGGTTTCCACCCATTTCACTGACACCGCGAGCAGCACCGATGTTTATTTCGCACACTGGCTGACGTGCACGCAGCCCCGTTTAAAAGATGATGTGGACAGCGGCGTCCATATGTGTGAATGACTGCAACATAAAGCTGGAGGGCACAGAAGCCTACTTTCTGCCTCCTGTAAGTGCTAATATAACCTTTTCATCTGCTCACCCAGCGGCTCCCCTGAATCAATTCCCCCCTCAGTGTCCCCCAGCGTCTGTACAACTGGCACCTCCACAACTTGTTCCATTTGTTATATTGAGCTCCATCTGGCCTCGGTCATTTGGCTTTTTAATTTAGTTGTCTCCTGCTCTCTAATTTGTCTCGCATTTACAAATGGCACCGGCCGCCCGTTCCAAGCTGCCCCTCGTCAGCGGCGGAAATACGTTTTCGCCAGCCGTAAATCTGCGATGCCAGGTTATTAATAGATAGTAACAGATGTTTACTGATTGTTGATTACCCGTCCTGTTGACCAGTGAAATCTGTTCATAAATGGAAAGGAATTTATAGCAGCGCAGAGCTTGCACCTCTCCCAGTGAAAACGGTGCCAAGTTTCTGACTAAGGGACGATGGACTGAGCTCTCTCCTAGTGTCTCCTTGTAATTCTTCCAAATCTGAAAAAAAAATGAAATAACCATTTAATTAACTCCATTAGGTTTATTTGAAAGACTTTTCCCGATTCCTCTCTCGTTCATAACAGTTTAGGTAGAAAGTGTCTGGCCCGAGACGTCCTCCTGGCAAACACATCGCCGCTGACGCGTCTCGCTTGTCTGCAGTGGCAGCTGTCAGACTGGTAATTCCTCTTCCATTAAGTAGGTGACATTACTGACTTGTTGCATTTCGCTCTTCACTTTGGAGAAGAGTTCCCATAATTTTTTTTTTTGTTATTAAATGTCACGGGGGCGAGGAGGCATAAATGGACGATGTTATGTTCACTATGTTACCGGTGCCTCTACAAATTTCCTTGCCTTTTGTTTACATTTTTTTAAAAGAAAAAAGTTGGGTTTTTTTTGGGACACGAGATGAGCTCGGGCTTAGGGTCAATCAACAAGTGGATCATTCCTACGCTAACTGTGCGCTAAGTGCGTATGCTTCCTCTGTCTATTTACAGACACTGTGTCCACAAACTGGGGAGGCACAGACAACAAGTTGCAAACTGTGACAAGTTATAAAACTTTAAAAGCAGGCAGTAAATAGCACTGTCACTCTATCCCCAGTGTTATATTACCTGGACACATTTATCTGACGGGTGGTAAATCTCAAACCACCCCACCCCCCCCAAAAAGAAAAATAAAATGGCAAGAGGAGACACAAGAAAATAAAACTGCAGATAGAAGGACAACAACATATGACTGGTTAATCAGATGAACATGATGTTTTGAAAGGGAACAGCATTAATAATGCCAGCTCGGAGTGACAGCAGGTTTTTGGGAGTCGGAGCAATGCTTTCCGTACAGTTTCTAACAGTCCCTGGGAACACTTTGTATTCCCTAATATTTTTTTTTTTTTTTTACAGTTGCTTCACCTGCCTGATATCCTTCAGCCCTTTTCTTCAGAAGCTGTCAAAGCCGCCAAGTATAATATATAGCCTCTCCAATGAGAACAGCTGTAGCCACTCTCTGGGCTGCTGCTGCTACCCTGCCCTGCGTGAAATAATACATCAAGATTAATTGATTTCCTGTCACACTCTTAGAGAAAAGAAAATTAATTTTCATGTACCCCCACCCCCCCACCCCCCAACCTCTGGTGTATGAATTTTGTACATGGCAAGTAATTTAAGTTTTTAATTATTCATGAGGACTAAAAACATGATAAAGTGCTCTACAGAAGGCCCCAAGGCTGTAGCCAAAAGCCCAATGTGTTCTGAGACAACAATAGCAGTCTCCGATGCCTATATAAATAATAAATGTATTTACATATATCTTCCGTCCGCCCTCGCTTCCTCTTGAGTGTCGGCTTACATCAACAATGAGTGTGTTGAGTCATCATACTGGATTTAAATGTAAAAAAAAAAAACCCATCAATCATCATCGTTGAAGATTGCAATCAATGTTAAGATGACTGTCATCTTTTTGGATTTATATTCATTGTTATTTTAACCCTGCAAGCTATGTACACTGCCAGTCACGCATTCTCTTGTGTCTACAGTGCTAAGGCATTGCCCACTTGGCTATACACACACACACACACACACACACACACACACATATACACACATATATATATGCTGTTTTTGTTTTTGATTGATCCCAATGTTGATTGTTTAAATTCCAGGATTCATCTTTGCACTTGCACCTCTTTACAGCGTTATGGATGTTATGTTATGTAATAAAGTCAAAGCTAATACTAATAATGCCCAGGACTAAGTTCAAGTCATCAGTGGTCGAATCCACATGGTGGCACAAGACCTGAAAACCAGGATTCAGGACAGACACAAGTCAAAGTTCGGCACTCGGGTACTAAAACACATCTATGACGTCGCTGACAACATCACGTTTGTTTGCATCACTAATAGCAGGTTGGAAATAGGGTACGCGCCTCATCTAATTTAATGAAGACTGAGTCAAACTGTGAGAAAGTCATCGATGGTGTCGGCAGATAATATCAACCCAGTGGAACCTGTTTTCTCAGCTCAGCTACGTGTTTAAACACTGTCCAACTGTGTGTCAGTGGATGATTGAGAAGTGCGTCTGCTGTGAGAGGCAGGAGCGCTGCCCGCAGCAGCTGGTTTAATGCGAAAGCCAAAGGAGGATGCCATGCCGCTGACGCCACGGCAACAATACGGGCCTGACTGGCAGGCGAGACTGCAAAGTGACGCGCACGCTGCACTCCGATCCTCCATATCAGAGACAGCAGCGGTGACGAATAGCAGGCAATTACATTCAATGAAACGGATGCACGTCTGAAGATTCGCATTGCAGAGTCAAATGTATGCCAACAACCCGTATTTATCTGCGTCCAATACACTTTCCTTATCGCGTGCATTGAATCAAACGTCACTGTAAACTACAAACATTCTAAAAGCTGTCCGGAACAAAGATGTGATTAAGGATCTGGGTGGATGAGTCTTCGCTGCACCCACATTTGTCTCGACGGAAAGTTGGCAAGAGTGTAATTATAAGGTGAGATGTTTGTGTATGCATGTGTGATATCACATGCGTGATAAGTGGATGATTGTGTGCAGACGCGAGTGTTAATCTCCTCGATGCTCTTACGGTGGTACTGGTTAAATTGGTCTGTCTAACGAAGGCTTCTAATTATGGTTGTAGAGCCTAATTAGCATTTAGTAGAACACCACAACAAATGCGGCAAAATCACACCAATTCTGCGTTAAACAGCCCCACTGCTGCACCATCAAGCTGCTTTGCTACACACTGAGAACTAATCGAGGAAAACTGCAATAGGCCCGAACCTGCACTCCTGCTGAGCGCGTTAAATCATTTTTCACTCCTTCCAGATTGTTCCTATCAGCAACTATTCCCAGGAACCCTAATAAGCCCGTATCCTCATTAATATCTTAAAGCCTAAATGATCTGCAATCTCAAAACACGCTTTAGCAAATTATTAGGCCACTGACCTCAAGTATACGAGTGTGGATTTTTTTTTTTTTCCCCAGGGACAGCATAGACCAGCAGGTGTTTATGTGGTCTCCTGCAGGTTTTTCACAATACTGGTGTGAATCTTAAAAATTCAAATTACGTTTTAATTCTTAGGACTATGATTAATTTCTCTGTTCAGTGAAGATGAATCCGTTCTTTAATTTTGTATGAGGAGATGTTGCCATTTTTCCCAGGGAAGCATTGTTCACATTAGAATACAGAACTAAGATATAGAACAATGCCGCTGAATGATTCAGAGTCCATACATTATGCGCTTCTCCAGTTTACACAAATCTGAAATGTCACCAAATGGTTGAATTTACCTTTCATGCACTGGTGCCTAAAACAGGTTGTGAATGTAAAACATTTCATCAAAGAGACTAATTTTGTATGTAAATACATATTAACAGTCAGTGCCTCTCAATTCATCTTTCACTGGTGGACATACGACATGTGCACATATGTGTATTTGTTTGTCTCACACAAAAAGGTTGTTAACGTTTCTACCTTTTACCAATCTTTAATGGAAACTATCTGAGGAAAGTATGTTGAGAGGCGATTTACAGTAATAACTAGGCCCATCTATTGAGAAATCTTAAGACGAACAGGGGGGATACAGATAATATCTGGCATGTATGGTTGGTTACACACTTAAGTGAATATGGACAATGATTGGTGGAAGACTGTAGATACTGACAGATGACAGTTATAAGGAATAAACAAAAAAAAAAACTCCATTCTGTTTTTAGCATGTGGCATTTATTGTAGCCAACTGATTTTTTATTTACATTCTTTGACAACTGGAGTTAATTTTCCTTATCTCGGCAACAAAAACTATTTAGAGAGGCAACTTCCACAAGTCAAACTGTGCCATTTCACAGGCTCCTCTCTGCTATCTGTCTCCACTGAAATATTTTCTATTTATTTTGGAAAACTTAAACAACTGCTGTTCTGTCCGCCTAGAGCTGGCATGAGCCGGAGTAGCAGATTCATCATTATAATACTTAGCACTGAGGGAGGGAAAAAAATGCAGAGCTGCACAGTATCGCTAGTATGATTTAGGCCCTAGAGAGGTTACAGGAATTCCAGTTGTCAGCGTCTGAAGTCAATTCAGTTCCTGTTTATGAATTGGGATGTCCAATGCTCGCTCATGCTATCTGGTCCTATAAAGCAAAAGGAGGATCCCTGACTACGGTTGTGTTATGGTGTATTTGTGAAAGTGAGAAAATACTCACTTACAATAAGAGTAAAATGTGTAAGTAGAGGCAGCAGACAACAGCATTTACAAACAGGCAAAAACAAAACACCCATTCAGTCCTCATAAGACAGGCTTTCCTGTCCACATAGTGACAATAAACTTATTTGCATACATCTATATTGGCTAAATATCAACAACTACCTTGTTACTATGCAACTACCTTGTTACTATGCAATTAAATGGAAAACAAACAGGTTTCCATTACTGAGGTAGCACATTGGCCAACTACCAATATTGACATTGTGAGGACACGTGTCTGAGAAAGCTTTCGCACAGACTGCATTTCGGTTGCTAACATCGCTATAAACGCTTGGTTTTATGATTCATCATCCGCAGGATGTCCAAGGGCTACGACATAAAACTGTTCAGCTCTGAGGGGTCCGGTGGACACGGACACACACTCACACACACACGCACGCACGCGTGGAGGTTATGCAGCAATCTACAAGCTTGACTGAGTCATTGAGCACAAGGTCACAAGACTGATACCACAGTTAATGGCAATATTAAAGACCAAACAGACAGACAGACGGAGTGTTCGTGCCCAACCGACAATCCTGACAACACGCACACTCAAAGTTTTCTGATGATGTTTTTTTTTCATCCAATTCATTTAATGGCTAATATTCCAATAGACAACCTTACTTTTGACACACGCAGTGATTTTAATCTACTCTAGTTGCCTTGCTAGTCAGATTTTGAGCGCGCAGCAACAGGCCAACCTGACAACTTGCAGTGCCACCAGATATCTTGTTTATAGTATTTTATAGCCATGAACCCTATGTTGAGAATGTCATGGATTAAGATGGATTTCATCCATTGATTTACAGATATTGCAGACAATCAAGATAAACTTAACCCACACAAACGATCCCTTCTGGGTCATATTACTGTACACAGCCTGAACTTAATAACATGCATGCATGTTTTGGTATGGGGAAAAAAATGTTATTTAATAATGACAAAGTTATTCCTCAGAGGTTTAAAAAAAATCTTCATAAACTACAATAATATTAGGTTAAATTTTCGCACACCCACATTATTAAAAGGACAATGTTGTTGTTGTTGTTGTAGAGCTGTGAATTAAGCGCTGCAGAGCAATGTACATATACCATATGGAAGATAATCTAAAATGGAGATGAAGCTACTCTCAATACATTGAAATAAGGTATTATGGTTTCAAACAGAGGAAATAAGGAAATAATAAAGGTTCTCTCCTTGCCATCTCATCATCATGATTTACAGTGCAAACATTTCTTATCTTTTCATTTCTCATCGTGAAACAAATAGCCACTAAACCCTCCCTCCGCTTTCCTCAGGTCCCGTAAAGGGGGAAAAAAAAGCAGATTTGAAAAATGTACAGCTGCAAGCGAGCCTGCTTCTCACTGCTGGACGACACGGGCATTTATAACCCTAAAAATTACTTCTGGGTACCAGGTATCCAATTATTCCTTACCCAGGAAGCAGTGCTAAATGGAGCACCGCAATGATTTACTCGCAACCTCTCCTTTTATTAAAACACTTTGTCTTATTGTTTTATTGATTTACAATCCGTCCTACTTTTTTGGCATCTGAAAACAATCAAGGCGCAGGGCAGCCGAATGTTTGGACATTAATCGTTAAAAGACAGTGTTTTATTCCTGGCCTGGGGTTTGCTGCACCAGCTGCTGTGCATTCTGGTAAGAGGCAGTGATTTATGACCCGGCAGCAATAACGATGAGGCATGCTCATTAACATATCGACAGCCTCCAAGATGGATCATCAGCATTGATTATTTCATGGCCTGTTGATGCCCATTTGTTAAAAGAGAGCGGGAGAGGGAGAAAGGGGGGAGTGGGGGAAAAGAGGAGGAGGGAAGTGATAGGCCGGCTCAGAAGGTGTGAGGTTTTCTCGCTCGGATCTTTGCGGCAAGGGGGAGAAAGACAAAACCCTGACTCCTTCAATCACCACAGCCATCACTCTACTGTCACGGGGAAAAATCAATGATTGACAGCATTTAACCAGTCCTCAGCAACTCGGCAGATCCATACACAAGAAAGGTGCTCAGCAGGGAGGGCCATACAGATCTGTCTTTACGCATGCTGTAAAACATTACACCACACTCAGAATTACAATATCAATCAGTCAATGCCACTCTATTCAAACAGGGAGCACACCGTAGGTGTCATTTGCGTTCAGTGTGAAGGGTGGTAGAGAAGTCGTACTCCATGCGACACCATATACTACACGCTTATACAACAGCACAGCCAGTACAAATACAGTGATTAATCTCAGTGCGTTAACAGCTGATATGTAAAACAATTATGTAAAAGAGAATACAAAATACACTAAAAACAACTTAATTAGGCTACAATAAATTCAGTTGTGTAATGTGAACAAATGCCTGTTATTATAGTGTTTCATGTTAATGGGAACACCACAGCGCACCACAGTCCCCTAAGTTAATGATAAACCCAAAAGAAATTGAGGTTTTTAAAGATTTAATAATTTGCTCTAGTGAGTTTTAACCAACTGAGCCAAGAACAACAGCAAACAGCCATGTGATTTGTTACTGACGAGCCTCGTTATCGTTACAAAATAACAGACTTGTGTACTTGTGTTTCATTTGGTAAAAATCTAGATTTAAAAAAAAATGTTGAGAGCTGTTCGACATGATTATCATCTGGAAAAACACGATTACTGCACTAAGATAAATGTGCAACACTCTCTCCTCCAGCCTGAGCGCTGCTGTTGTTACTATGATAGAGTTGCCATGGTGACAGGTGCTAATTGATGGGCCTATCACTCATTATTGAGTGACAGCCGCCCTGGAGCTGGCCCTGACTGGCGTTCTTCTGCACAACTGTCACAGAGGGACTTCAAAGCACCTGTAACCCAACTGTGGAGGTGACACACACACAGACACACACATGCGCAAAACCATTCGCACACACAGCCACGTTCACAGGAGACAAATGTGTCCAGGCTTACACAGCTGCAACCACATATTCTCAAAGCTCATGGAGACGTCTGCATGTATAGCAAATAAGACTTTCATCAACCTGGCGCACACACCGATGAAACACACACATACACACACGTGCGCACACAAAGGCTCCCTTTCAACGGCATGCAGCTGACACATATTGTCTGTCTCTTCTTTATCGGGGTCTGTAGCAGTGCGTTATCGCACACTTCCTCTCACGCAACATTATCAAACTTCCTCCCGTGCGACAGGCGACCTGAAGCAGCGAGACCCGTTCTCCTACCTTCACAGGTGAGACAGATTAAAAGCTATGAGGAGAGAGAGAGAGAGAGAGTCAGTCAATTAAGTCACCGAGAGCCTGGCCTTCAGGTGTCCTTGGAGGACAGGAGGAGGGAGTGGTGCAGTAGCAGTAAGTGTGTGTTCGCGTGTGTGTGCGTGGAGGGTAGTGTCTCCCCTCCTTTGACAGCTGGGGCTTGCCCTGCCTCGTGTACTGTAAAGACGGGGGCTTTAAATTGCTTCCGTCACCGGGCCCTGAGTAATGAGTGTGATTCTAATCGCGGCTCCCGGGGCCACTGGCATTAGTCTTAATCTGAGCGGGGTGCTCCTACACCACTGACAAGTAATGCAGAGCAGGTAGGGGCGTAATGAGAGGACGCTCGCACACATGCACGGATGCGCAGAGGCAGGTTAACCCCACCCAAGATGCAGAGGAAGGCTTTTGTAATAAGAACACAGTTACCGGAGCCCCTCTCCCATCTCTCTCCTCCAGGGCTGGTTAGGTATGCAGAGGCTGTGAAAAATGGCTGAGACCTCCTGCACACCATTAGTGGGCACTACTGCAGGGAGGTGTGAGGTGTGTCTCCAACCATACACACATAAAGTAGACAATTTTAGATGGGTGTTAGTCAATAACAAAAAACAGCACATGGCTACGAATATAGAATTTCTGTATGAGAATGCGGTTAAAATATCCATATTGTTTGTATATTGGGAATAATAGTTTAATTTGATATTAAAGGTCGTATATATTAAGCTCAAAGCTTTTTTTCTGTGTATTCCTATGCTTGGAATAAATCCAGGACTGTGTGCATTGTTCTTTGCAGGCGTTAAACTCCCTCAGACTCAGCTCGCTGTCACATTCGCTCCCGCTGCACCGTGACTGGACAGGTTAGCGCAGCTGAGAGTCCACCGGCGCCGGGTTACTCGAGGGCTAAATTGCTGTGGGGCTGCGAGTGGCTGCATAGCCAAACAGGTCGTTCCTCTCTGTCTCTGTGTGTTTGCCTGTGTTAAACTCCCTCCTCTGCCCTCATCCATCCTCTCATCCAGTCTCCGGCTCTGTCCATCTATCAATCCCAGCACTTTGTCAGAGCCCACTCCATCCTTACTGCTGCAATAACAACGGAGAAGGTGCTGGGAGAGAGGGAGAGAATGTGGAAAAAGAAAAAAAAAACACAATAAAGCAAGAGAGAGATATTTGGAGGGAGCGGCGCCGCCTCCCCCATCAGCTCCAGCCTCCATGCATCGTCACCGGGGAGCTTTTCACCTCCCATCTGCATCGGTGCTGATCTGCTGACAGAGGCCCTGACGTGCGTCGCCTTCTATTGCACAGGCAAGCAGAAACACTAATGCCATGCCCCACCCTACCCGGACCACTCACCTCCGCTCAGACAGCCTAGACAGGCAGCTGGCATTGGGGGAGCTGGAGGGAGGCAGGGAGCTGAATGAGTGACTGAGGTGAGGACAAGTAGCGGGAGGAGGAAGGAGAAGAAAAGGGAATCTGAGATGGATGGTGGTAAACAGGGTGAAAGTAGAACAGCAGCGGAGGCTCGGGAAATAAGGGAGAAAGTTGTCAGTATACGCAGGAAGTTATGCGATAAGAGAGACTTATGGGGGGGAGAAGGAGGGGGGACGACTGACAGCTGGCAGAGGTTGTACATGTCAGTCTAATAGGAAAGTGGCTGTGGTGTGTTTTTTTTTTTGTGTGTGTGTGTGTGTGTGTGTGTTTTTTTCCCCCTACTGTGCGTCAATAGAAATCACAGAGAGAAAATGTCTCCTTAATTAAGCCTTGATCAGATGCGTGTCAGTGGTGGTTTGGAAGCCGTTCCCATTTTATCCCAACCTGCACTAACAGGAAAACCTCAAGAGGAAAATGACAGGCAGCTCAATGTATCTAGAAAGAAATAATCATTAGCAATTCCAGTATGTCACAGGATGTTTTGGACAAAACTAGATAGAATGAAGATGAATAAAATCACCAGAATATGATTTAATCAATGTCTATTGATATTGTTGCATATTGGTATATTGATAATATTATAGCTAATTCCATTGGCGTAAATTGCAAAACAAACAGCAACGCAAAGCCGACCAGGAACCTTTGGACACATACAGCAAAGTATAAATTAATACTAACACCTAAGACTAATTTCACGGAGCAGGTTGTTACTGTTAATAAAAAAAGGCATCGACACAGACCTAGCACCATGAGAAGTGATCAACCTCGAGTGGCTGGGTCTTCAAAGGGAGGATCTGGCCATGCTGCTGATGCTGTAATGGCTGATCAAACAACCCGAGTTCATGGTAAGATTTCTACTTACATAACGATAAAGCTAAATATGTTGAGCGCACGACATGACAGTGCGCTTCTGCAAAGATGGAATAATATGAATGTCAGACAGAAATAATTATTATTATTGGTTGGAGGATTTAGCTTCGTGTTTGCAGATACACAAAAAAGAACCAACCCTTTATTTTACAGCAGAGAACATCGCTCACTATCACAAACCAGCGGATTCTGCTGATTTTAGCCTTTGTGAATTTGCCTCCCGGCGCAGCGCACCCCTAAAACAAAAACACACACGTCTCGTGGTTCTGATGCAGTATCCAATCAGCCGGCGCTAATTAGACGGCAATAAAGTGTTATTAATCGGCTGGACAGCACACAACAAGCCAAATATAAATGGGGGCTGTCAAAGGCTTTATTCAGGAACCAAATGAGTGTTCTCAGTTCACTGGCTGTGTGAGACATCACCACCTCTGTCCTCTAACAAATGTTCACTATCCACCGTTCTGCTAACAGTCTCTGGGCCTGCACGCACACACACACACACACTATTAATCAGCTCAACAAAACAAAATGTCTCAGAATTATCCTCCACCTTCCCCCGTCTGGGCGATGTGGGACAAGCACCCTCTTTGAGGGCCGCTCGCAATCAGGGCCCCAACAAATGGGAGCCCAATTTACAGCCAGCTTTACTTTGGCCAATCTGTGTGACAATTTATTTAGGCCGTGTTTTTTTTCCCCCAACATCTATATTTCTACCAGTTTATCAGGTCTGTGAATGGAGGGGCACTTACGATGGACGGTGATTGGATTACACCGAGCGCTAACTGCGCGTGATTGCTTTAGCTGAAAAATATTAAATTCCTGTCTAAATGGACTCGGGGTCGATATTATGTCTTCTTCTCTGGAGGACAGGGGTGAAGTTAGGGGATTTGATATTTCATCACTGGTTTCGTGCTTTGGCGCAGCATGGAGACTGACACTAATGCATCGGTAGGACGTGGCGCTGACAGCGCATCGACATATTGATGTTCGGCCACCTCTGGCCCGAGAACGGTCCGGACTTAGAGTCATCCATCCTACAGGGCTGAAGAGTAAGTGGGCGGGTTCAGCTCCTCCACTCATAAGCGGTTTGGAGAAGAAAAATGAAGTCGTGGCCAAAAGGTTCGCAAACAGCGATGAAAGAAAAACCGCATGGGCGTGAGGATTTCTTAACGGTTAACGACCATACATTCAGAAAAAAACAAAACAAACCCCTGTGTGTGGAAAACCTAATTTTCAATGGAGGAAGGGAGATGGGAAGAAAGAGGGGAGAAAAAAAAAGGAGAAATCCATGAATAAATTCAAACTTTGTGTCCTGTGAAGAGCAAATATGAAAAAAGGGCTCAGGAGTAATGAAAGATTGTTTATGTATTCTGGCATGAAATGGGGCGGTGTTGTGAGGGCGGCAGGCGCTGGGAGACGGATGGACGGGAGTGACAGGCCGGTATTCATCCTGCACGCCCCAGCGGCCGGACTGCTACTGGCGCTCGACAGAGCAATAAATCACCAGCTCTCCAGTCTGTACCTACAGCTTATTACATCCAAGATGACAAATAAATAATAATCCCTGTCACGCCAGGCCTTTGCTCAAGGATTGAGCCAGAAACCTTTTGCTCATCACTCCTGATCTTAAGTGAAAACACTAGAACAAGGGAATTGAAGGCCATGCTTTACTGAGCTTATGAAAGTTGGAGTGGAGGAGAGGGAGGGAAGAAGAGGATGAGAGAGAGAAAAATAAAGGGAGAGGAGAGAGAGAGAGAGAGAAAAAAAACAAGCTGGGAGAATGATGCTGCCACTACAAAGCTTTTCTGGGTGTGAAGGGAAATGATGCAGTAAAAGGGGGGAGAGGGAGTGGAAGTAGGAGGGAGAGAGGGAGAGAGGGAGAGAGAATCACCTTGTGCTCTGCAGAATGAGTGTCGCTCATTCAGTTGAATGGGGCTCTGGAGGATACAGCAAATCAAAAGCCTTCATCACTAAACAGGACCAGTGAAGTGGCCACAAAACAGCGTTCGCCATCTAAGGCCGGAACCGCTTAGCATACCAATACAATCCTCACTAGCCGGCGAGGAGCAATACGCCACTCGCCTTTATTGTGCAAATTGCAATTTAGACGCAAGTCTAATTAAAAAAAGAAACAAAAAACAATCATGTTGACGAGAAGGAACCAAAAACGAAGTTACGTACGTAGTCAAGTCTGTGCTGATTATGAAGAAATATATGAGGAAAAATACTATTACGTAATCAGCTTAACGCAAGGTCGCTGTGTCGCTGAACAGCAAATTCTACCTTTATTGTCATGGGCATGTTCCTCAACGTTTAACAATACAAATACACATAGGATCAGTGTAGAAAAAAAACCTACAATGGAGGATAACGCTATACATTTCATACAAGAGGTCTCTCTCTCCACGAGAGTCTGCTTGTTCAGCACCTCCCTCTTCAACTCTTTTAAAAACAACCCATCCCTCTGAAACGAGACACAATTTACTTAGTGCCGTCCCGCCATAAAAATTAAAAGCCTTCAACAACAACAAATGAAACAGCAGTGGCGCATTGTAAATCAGGCGCGTCGCTGTCACCGGCACACCCAGGCTGGGCACTGCACGGGCCTCCACACCCGTCTGGATGTGTATGCTCGAGTAGGCAGTGTGCACACTGTGCGTATGTGTGTTACTCTACGAAGGAAATAGGGGCCTCTGATTAAAGAGTGCGCTGTCATAAAGGTTACTGAATTGCAAATGGTCCTCTCCATCTTCCCTGGAATGGAGAATGGTTAAGAGGGAGAAAGTGTATGTGTGTGTGAGAGAGAGAGAGAGAAGCAGAAAGAGGGTCGAGACAGAGGTGTGACCATGATAGGAATATAAACAGGGAGACTCAGCCAGTCCCACCAGTCTCAGACTAAGTCCCAGTCCCTTCACAAGCGCCACCAGAGACATTAATCACCGGATCACCAAGCCATGCTTAATTGCGAGTTGTATATCATGGTGCATACAGTGGCTAAAGGGGGGAGGGAACTCATTATTTCCGTTTGCTGGTTGCGGATGCTGGGTGCACCTCATCTGGACTCCGCCACCTCTCCCTCTCTGCCACGGTACACCTGGGACCCAGCTCAACGTGACAAGGAAAAATGGAGTACGCCGTCACCTCCTAATTAATATAACTCCGCCGCTTTTGTTGTACCACTAAGAACACTCACGACGGATGATAAAGCGCACTCAGCAAATCGCACGTGGGCGCGTCGTCACGGCTGACGAATGACGAATCATTCGATATACAACCTAATGTCATGGTTTTGCTCATCGCATGTGGCGACACCACGATCTGTGGTTTATAAGAGGAAACGTTTGCACCGTCAACAGCAGAAGGCCCCACTGAAGTCAAGGTCGCTTTTAAGCTAAGAGAAAACCCTCCCCAACCAGCCCTCTTTTATTTAGATGTGTGCTCGTGCCTCTGTAGGCAATATGCTAATGAGAGCGACTTGATAAATGACTCGTAATATTTCCCAGACATTTTGCTTTCCCTCAGAAGTTCGCCAATCCGATGCAGCTTGAAGATAATAAGGCCCACTCTGTCATTATATCAATTTTTGTTACCCAGATATTTCAACCCACGTTAGCGACGATGAGCAACAAAGCAAACGAACCAAGGGCAGCGCCTGGCACCATTGATCAAACAATGTCATTTAAGCCCCGGTAATCCCAGACACACACAACAAACCCTCACATTTGATGCACAGTTCTGTGCATGCATGCATGTGCACACGCGCATGAGTGCACCAAAACACATGCGTAAGTGCACATGTTACACACAGGCAAAGAAACAAAACATCATGGGGCGCGATCATGGAAAATCATATTCACCACGTGCATTTAAGTTTACAATAAGTCTTTTCAGATCTAAGTTACAGTCCATGAAACAGCTATTTTCCAAAACTACCAGTACATGATGTGTTCCCCTCATCACGTGCATGCTGCATTCAGTGGGAATACACCGTAAAGGTTACTGAGATTGTGCCTTTTTCATTTGGTTGCACATATAAGAGTGAATATATTTATTATTATTATTCCTTTTTTCATAGAGAAATATTTACTGTTAGGTTTCTGGGTTTTGTTGTGCTTTTGCTTCGGGTTCTTTTGTGTTTGTTGTTGTTTTGGTTTGTGCTCCTCCCTCTCACATGTTGCGCAGGGCTGAGGCGGAGCCTGGGTGCAGCTGCAGACACACCTGATGCCCATCATCGGCAATTAAGAGGGACTCATAAGCCGCAGGTTGTGAAGAGATCGACGCCGGAGAATTACACTACCAACGGTAGCAGTAAGCCTCGCAGCCCTTTCTCGTTGCTCTTTTGTAGCCGCTTTACTAATGCTACTTCTTGTTTTTAGACTCCCTGCTCCAATCTGCACCCAGGACTCCTGCTGCCTCGAAGCCTTTTTCCTCCTGTGTTCCGCCACAGACTCTGGGTTTTGCCTTCGCCTCTTCACCAAGAGAATTTGTGAAGTATTCCTTATTTTGTGACTCTGTAAATAAATAATCAGTTCTGAGACCTTCACTACGTCTGCCTTCTTGGGATCCTAACCAGACCTGACCAGCCCCCGTAACATTTACAGTAATTAGAAAGTATGAAATGTTTATTCACCCCCTCATCATCACCACCTTTAGAGGCGAAATCCTCACAGCAATGCGTTCAGCTGTGGGTACATGTGGTCAGGACTTCCTGACTCTGAGAACTTTGGCTGACCGCTCCCTAAGTTAAGCTCTGTTTTTTTCCCTGAGCTGTAAAACTCCATAACCTGGGAGGAAAGAGGACGCCGAGTGGATAAATACAGGGTCAAACAACTGCTTAGCGGCAAGATGTGAGGGGCAGGTTCCGTATAAAAGCAAAGGCCAAAATGCCTGGGAAGTAGTCACTGAGGGGTCAAAGTGCACCGAGAGTTCACTGGGCCGACAAAGGGCACAGAGGGGAGGAGTTAAGTTGTCATAAAGGAGAAACAACAAAGAATGCAAAACTGGAGGAGAAGGCTTCCTTCACTTTAGGTTTCCTGCAATTAGGGAGACGGGGATGAGAGGATGTGAGAATAAGATTAAAAGGAGTAAGGTGGAAGTTTTGCCACCCCCCTCCACACACTCCATCACACACACTCTTTGATCTGCACAGACAGAGATCCTGTTGTTGAGACCTCGACTCGAAGTGGACAAACCTAACACCAAGCTTGGACGTCTCTGCTGCAGGCAACAACAACAACATCTTTTCTCCAGCGATCCAATATGTTCATAATAGCTTTTCAACACTTGAACATTTGTCCCATGAAACTGACCAATGGGAGCCTCAAACACAGAGGCATACACTGAAAACAACGACGTTTTAAGTGTAAAAGAAGTTGATAAAAAAAAGAAGGGAGGATGCAAAATAACCCCAGAACGCTGCAGCGCGTACTCCCAGTGACCAACTACAATGTTATTCCAACCAAACCAAACTCTCTCCTCTCCGAGAAAACACAATCTGAGTGCACAAGCATGACTGATGAGGTGGAAAAGTACAGCAGAATAAAGAGACACTTCTTGCATGACTCTTAACTGTCTCTCCGGGTTAGGAACTTTAGATGGAAATGAAACAGCGCTATGCTGCCTCTTTCAAAACACACAAAAACAAACTTACGACTAATCCTCCAAACTTGTAATGAATAAATGTTCTGTAGACAGAGCAGTTTCCCCATGAATCTAAGATAGTAACTGCACCGGAATAAAATCATCATCAGTTTAAACTGTGCCAAAACAAACGAGTTTGAGAATACACACATATATATATATGTGTATATGTGTATGTATGTGTGTATTTATATATATAGCTGAATAGCTGACGCTGCACATTGTATCCTCACTGCAGTCTAAAATTAAAGAGATCTCATGGGCTCACAATAGCACAATGTCAAATAAAACACTGCACGGGCCATTTACACAGATTAGGACCTGGTTCTTCTTGCTGCAAATGACATTTCATCATCTACCATCTAATTAAAGATGCAACCTAACAAGCTAAGTATAACCCGTGGAACAGGACACAGCAAAGGAAACATCCTCACGCTGAATTATCAAAATAAAGGAGTACAATGGACAATTAACAAAGCCCCACCAAGCCGTAAATCCCTCATCAACAAACGATCCTGTCACACGGTGCTGCGGTTGCAAGCCGGGCCCAAATTCCTCACCAGTCAGCCAGGCTCGTTCTGTTAACATGAGTGTCTGCTAGGAGCCCAGGAGCGAATGTAAACACCATTCTATGAGATCTCTGAGCTGTCATTTACAGGACAGATCGCCCCCTCTGATTAGAACCAGAGCAATACTGGCTTAGCTGAACTAATATTTGTACGGCCAAGATAAATCACTCAGGCTTTTGTTTTACCACATGCTAGTCACTTGGTAATAGACACAGCCATTGCTCTCTGCCTGCCAGGCCTCATGTACGCTCTGAGTAGTGCACGTATAAAATAATGAGCACAGAGTAGGTTATGTAGATCTGCAGATAACAATGATCAAAACACACATACAGTTTACAGACAGCAACATTTGCATGCCATTTTATTTGTTATATTTATTAAAGTGTTTCCTCGACATATTTCTCCAACTTTTAAATTCAAGAAAGCTTTTTTTTTAAATGGAACATGCATTTTTTGAGATGAACAGAAATTCACTGCAATAAACGTCCTATCGACAAGTCTGCAGCGTCGCTGTGGAGCTGACGCTGGATTAGAACATGCTCACAAACTTTGGCAGGCTGTAAATCAGTCAACAGTAAATGCCATCTTTTATCAGATCATAAAACCTGCTTGTAGGCATTTAATTCCACCCCCTCTTCGTTTAACGGGGGAAACATGCAGCCTCGAGAAAAACCCTGTTTTGTTTTTATAGAGGTTACAGGAAAAGTACAGTGTGTGTAAACAGGGCTAAGCCGAGCACTTCATTTTTGCCTGCGAGCGACAACAACGTGGGGGAACTGCCACTCCGGTGAAAGCAGGTATGCACGTTCTGCAGATTTTACTTGACAGATGAATAAAGAGCAATTGCTAATGAATGTTTGTTGTCAGACAGTTACTATGGCGGTGCTTCAAGGTGATATCCATACAGCCAGACTCCATACACAAATAACATTGGGCTTAAACCATTTATCACAACGTGTCGGATTAACCTTAATATTTAACCCTCATTTTAAAAAATAATAAATTGATAATAAAATGAATACCAAACCACTAATCTCTGCCTGAGTGAGTTTGTCTTGCAGGTAGTTTGATCTGTGCTACTACGAAAGCAACATGCTGACAGACGGATCAGTCATAGTTCCACAGATCTCCGCCAGTGTCATACTCTCCTTGGCCTTAAGAGGCAGCCTTTACTTAACTTCCATTAAAAGACCTCTGTGTCCAGGGCAAAGTGGCCAAAGTGCGGGCCTTGTTCCAGTCTACCCTTTACTAAACCCCTCTGGCCTCTCAGAACGGCCACCCTTATAAACACTATTCACCGCGATCCCTTTTACACCAGGTGGGGTCAGAAGTTCAGCCCCCAGGTTTTAACAGTTAAGGCCGAGCTGTGAACTTGTGACCTCCTAGAGTGAGTAGGAAGGGGGAGAGGACTGGAGTGAAGAAAAGAAGGCGGGGTGGGAGGGTGGGGGGGGGTGTCCTCTCTCTTCAATGCAGAGTGGCTGGATTTACAGCTGCATGCTGACTGCATTGCAAGCACAGCAGAAAACACCTGATAGCATCTCCTTGGGGGAGGAACCGCCCGACCCCTTTGTTGTCTCACTAACAGTCACCCCAGCACCATAAATCATGTTAATTACTTGACTGATGGAATAAATCTTAAAAAAAAAAGTCAGTCTGTGGCGGAGAGGCTTGGAACAGAAGGTTCCCGCACCACAGTTCTGCTTGCACGGCGTTATCTGTCATCCCATAGTCACTGTGTAATCTGTCCATTTGTTGCTGTCTGAGCGGGACTTTTGAAGATGTGGACAGACTTGGAGAGAGGAGGGGGACGGAGGGGGGGCGGGGTGTTTGAAGTCATGTGCCAGAGAAGAGTCAGAGCAGGATTTAAGCCCTTGTTAAAATGATGCTTTCGACAGCGGTAATTCTGTCTGCTTTAAAAGTGGATGGTTTGAACGTGAGATCACTCCGCGGGGCGCGACTGCCGTTATGAAAAATAGGATAAAGTTATTTTCGGAAAAGGGCCCTCTCTCTTGTGAAAGCTTCGGCGAATGACGTTTATTTCCTATTGCGCCGCGCTACCAGATTACAAGCAACTGCAACAGTCTGAGTCAGAGCCGCGGAGCAGCATGCCAAAGACACGAAAGGTCATTCACACACAATAACAAACCCTCCAAGAGTGCACTCGCAGGCTGGTGGGTAATTACAGTTCTTCTGCAGGAGTGTTTTGTGTTTCGCTTTGCTTGTTCTGTCTCAAAAGCTAACAACCACTCATTATTCACGGTCTGAGTTGGATCTTTTTCTCTTTTTTCCCCCTTCCTTCAGCAGTGCAAATTACACATGAGAGTGACAGCTCTCAGAGAAAGAGACGACCAGCAGTCTCGCTGGGTTCTGGTAAGTGCAGTCTTAAACCAAAGGGGTCGGGACGCTGACTACAGCCCAGCAGTCTGTTGACTTTGTGACAAGGGCGGCAAAGGGTTGAGAACATGCACACACTGCGCCCAATACAATAAACTGCTTCCTATAGCAGCCATCATGTCTGCATAATACATTATTATAATATTTTGTCCAACGAGACATTTGTATCTTCAAAACTGTGTAATCCATCGGCGGTGGGAGCTTTGGGTCCAGACACAGTGATACCTGTCCTAATTCTGAGATAGAGAGTTTATTGATGCATCCACCTGTGTGTGCCAAGACTTGGAGCCCTTCGGGCCCACACTGGCACCACAGAGAGGCTAACAGAGACAACCATGAGCACACACCCAGCCACTCACACGCAAACAAACACTAGAGCTACCTGGATAGCTAGTTTGGGAAATGTTTTCCCCGCTGGAAGGATTTATGATGGCAAACAGAGGTTAATGAAACCCAGAGAGATATTTACTGTCGGTGTCAGACCTTATTATCCCGGGAAGGAAAATTAGGTCAACTGGAAATACTTGCTGAAAACTGGGTGTTGTCTCTTGTCTGATAGTGGGAAAACACACACACACACACACACACACACACACACACACACACAGTCTTCCTTTTGTGTCATCGGAGTTCGAATGTCTCAAACAGTGAGTTCAGTGTTGAAGCAGCAAACGTCATCGAAACGAGGCAGAAATGAATAAGCGATTCAAACAGAAAGTCTGATGTTCTGATGATTTAACCACAGCGTTTTGCACATGCTGCACTGTTTAATGACTTCACTATGGTCGATGACTTTCACTATGCAGCTCATGTGGCTTCTCCGTCTATTTAAAGTGTACACAAGACCACCACGTGAACATCAACGCGATTAATGATGGATCATATTCAGTGACATTTAGGAGGTAGAATACAAACATTGGCATTGCATTAATTTGACCTAGGACGTATTCCTGTACTGCAAGACTTATATATCCATGTTTCTCCCCACATAATAAAATGCAATGAAATTACCCTTAATAAAAGGAAATTTGCAGGTTTGCCATTGATCACCAGTATTTTGTCTTTATGTCAACACCAATCACAAATTGCAGATAAAACATATAGTCACAAACATATGTTAATTTCTTAGACAAACTATAGACATATTTGCAGTGCGAATGTATCTTTTCAGACAAGAGAGCAGTGTGATGACTATTAGAGCTTCAAATTGGACATTTCAGCGTGACACAGCACCCGCAAATCTTCTCACCTTTAGTCTCTCCTGTCATTTTCACATGCGCGGATTATCGTGATAATGCAAGCCAATACTGCAATATTGATCGCGGCATTTGCCTTGACTGCTCAAGAAAGACTTGTCAATACAATCAAGCAAAAATGAATGAGTTGTCCCAACAAGCTTCTCTGTAGATAATTAATACATCCAGAAGATCATAAAAGCAATGAACTGGACTGCTAATGTGTCCACGCTGCTGCAACTAACACTCATCTGATGCTCAGAATTACTATAGTACGACATCTAAACCACACGAGTGTTGATGCATTCCTATCCACACATGATTCCACTGAACCACATCTCATGAGCACATTATTTATGTTATTTTCCAAAGTCATTACAGGGACAATGGCTAATATTATCCCTGCCAAATGGTAGATAATGCACAATATTCAAGAGTTCAGTGTACTAAGCACTGGCATAAGCCTTCGTAAAGGCCCTTACTTAATCATCCACCTGGTACTCCAGGGAGTAGGTTGGAAATACCAGCAGCAACATTTCTGTTGGCACTGAAGCCAAGCTACAGTAGAACATCACATTTTTAAAGAACCATGAGGAGACAAGAACGGAGCTTTGGCTCCTGCTGCCGCCAGACATTCAACATCACAAACCGATAAAATGTGTTTTTGTTGTGTTTAGTCTGCATTAGCAAACGACATTTGAATGAAAGAAGAGTAAAAGCTAAAACGAACAATTAAGGAAGATATTACACGATGTTACCATCAACATCGAGTTGACCCGAGTTGGATAAAGCACTTCATGAATATCAAACAGCTCCACTAGAACTTGTACCCTTAATTCTGCACCATCATTTCCTCTGGGGAACAAACTTAAATAGATCACTTCGCTGAGGTCCATTATCCATCACAGCATCCCCATTCATCTTAAATGCATAATTTCTATGGGTGATGTGTTGCAGTAACCGATGCATCAACATTATTTATGATTTGACATTATAAAAGTAGGTGCATAATTTATGGGCTAAATTAATGCACTACCTTTGGTGAGCTGTCTGTTTTTCAGAGATCCAAAGCCAGATTGCCGCACGCCAAAACTATGGAGCAATCCCACTTATGGCAAAGAGCCCACAGCAGCCTTGATTTATGGCAGCAAATTAAAAAGAATGAAAAATTTATGACGGCAATTTGTGGGCAGTCATAAAACTATTATAGAACTTTGAAGTGGTGTTTTGTCCTTTTGCATGTAAGTGATGCAAGATGATCCACTGTTACAGAAATATCATAACACGGCTGATCACCGCTGACTAGTTGTGTTAACAGCGAGTATCAAAGTTGGGATGTTAACCGACAGGCGCCGTTAATGAACACTAATTAACAGCAGCATTTTGAAAATCAACACATCGCTATAAACAAAACGCGCCCGCTATGTGAGCATTCAACTTCTCTTCTGCATGAGATCGAAGCCCCAGCTGGCATTTGAGTGGATGCCAAGCCATGATTGAATGAAAGCACATCCTTGACTGACAAATGATATATTAAGCTTTCAGTCAGCAGGGGGGAGACGCCAGGCATGTCAGTTACCTGCTACGGCAGGAACTCCACTTGTCAATCTGCCATTGGCAGGGCTAAACAAGATCTGAAATGTTAAAAGCCCTGCACACCATAGTTTTTCACTTCCTCGCATGCACGTCCCCTGCACCTCGACATATCAGCCATGTGACGGCTATGAATCAGCGGCTGCCATGAATGTCAGAGTATCACATTTATAAGCGAAATACCATTTGTTAGGCCTGTGGGCATGCCGCTACAGTTTCATGCAGGATATGAGACAACATCAAAATGACAGACTCCTGAGTATTAATGGAAAAGTGACCTTCACGAGGAAGAGCACGTCACTGGGTGGAACTCGGTGACACTATTCTTACATGCAAATTCATAGCAGTGCTACAGTGAGTATTTATGTGCACAATTATGCTTGCGTCCAGTGCATGTGTGGGCCATTAATAAAGATCTGAGCATGGATGTGACGGTGGTCTGCGGGCAGCGTTGGGCAGCTCTGAGTGGCCCTCTCCTTGACTCTGACGGTGTTGATTATGGATGATTAATGACATAAAGGAACAGGGAAGGAAAGGTCATCTCCAGGGTTCTAGAGGGAGCAGCTACATTGGGAGTAATTAAGACACGTGTGTAAGCATGATTAATACGCACACTGAGACGCAGTGCGCGGTAAACAAGGCAACCAGATGGCTCAGCTCTGGACTTCAACTTCTATTTCTGTATGTGAGGCCAGTTATGAAATAGTGGCCACACGACATTATTGTGAGTTTCATTCAAGACTTTTATGAGAAAATTGCAAACAGCTTACCTGGTTTGAAGACATCCACCCAATCCAAGTAGTACCGATCCAGCAAGACATGCAGGCACAAAAAGAAAAAGCGATATTTAGTATTAATATCTACTGTACCATATTTAATTTGCAAAAAAATATTTGCTTGTTTGTTTGGTTTTTAACATGCATGATCATTGCATGGCATGGCTGCAGCAGGATTAACGTTAGCGGAATAGCATTTGAAAACAGAGACGAGCTAAAGCGAAGAGGACCCATTACCGCACAAGATCAATCAACATCAATATGTTCTCACCACAGTTTCCACCAGGAAAGAACACATCAGCACATCCTGTAACCAGCTTTCACTCGGATTACACCAGCCTTCATGTATCATATAGCGGGCAACACATCAGCTTGCAACTCTGCTTCAGTAAAGCAGTGATCATCAGTATCAGCCCGACATCTTGATGGATGATAACAGGAACCGCAAATGTAATGACAGCTCCAAAAAAAAAAAAAAAAAAATCTCAGGCTTTAAACAAACAAAAAAAAAAGAAATACCGGTGCCTCAAACTTGCAAAGGTCATTAGTAAAAAAAGTGAAGCCCCGCTCAGGCCTCTCTCACCGTGTGGTCCCCTCTGTCATGTGACAGGCTTCTACAGGGGGGATTAACATCACGGTTCACATGAGTTAAGGCCAATGTGGGAGACAGGTGTCACGTCACTAAACTAAACTAACTCCCACTCACTCTGCCACCTCACTGCAAGCGAGCTTAGATGGACAATGACTGTGTGTAACCTTAGGTTTCATTAACTGTGAGGGAACAGAAAAGCCTTTTTTGTGCACCAAAACAGATGCGACGTTATGAGATGCGTGCAACTGACAACTGCACACTATGATTAAACTAAAGCATAAATATACCCCAATGGCAATGGTCACATGATCTGTGTGAGTTTAGGTTTATGATGAGTGATGAAGGTGATGGTCACCAAGGACTCGTACTAATAGCGCTATTAAAATAATAGCTGACAAAGGTCTTCAGCTTTCGCTCCTGTCTAATAATCAGTGACAGTGGAATAGTGCAGCTATAATCACTCTGACTAAACTCATTATGAAGGCACAGGAGCTTGGGGACCCTAGTTGTTGAGAAGTTGGAGCGGCGCATCAGGGAGAGCGGGGGCCGCGGAGGAGAAGCGGAGCCATGTGGAGAGGAGTGTTGATACATGCCCGGTGAGACAGGGAGTGTGCAGCTGGGACAGACGCTACCTGTCTCCTCACTCTGTGGACATCGCCTCTGAGCCCTTCACTTCCTGTTATTCATCTGTATTTCACTCACATGTACAAATATATATGTGTGTGTGTGTGTGTGTTTTTCATAACTATACATTCTTTGAAAGTTGATTATCCGCCATATATTGTCCCCTTAAATAGGCAAAGTAATGATTATTAATAGCCGCTCCCTCCCTATACTGGTCGAGACATAAGGCCCCGCGTCAGCGTCTTCTCACGTTAATTGTAAGTGAGCTCCAACATCAGGCCTACAGTGCGCTGCTCGGCTTCACACGTCAGCGAACAGAAGACTACCAGGGCTGACAGTCACCGAGCAGCTCCACACGCGAACCCAGCCTCCACCAGAGGCCCTGCGATGTGATAGCACTGCAGAAGACAAAGGGATGGGCTCCATATGGCCAGGAATCACAGCCTTCAAAAACAAGAAGGAGAAAAAAAAAAAAAGAATGGAACCGTGAAGAGAATCTGCATGACAGCGCCAAGAAGCAAGCAGCTTGGAAATGGGATCCGGGCCAGTACGCCGCTGATTTGGTGCTAAAGCTGTTTGTGATATAAAGAGTGCAGGGAGGATCGAAGTGCTTGAAAAATTTCTGACCCTTAAAAAAAAATGGCATTTGCATTTTTTTTTTGTTATCTGACCTTCTTGGTCAATTGTTTGCCAGTTTCCATAATAATTGGGGGTTTCAATTCATGTAGAAATCGTTCTAACCGCTCATTCATCACGAGCAGTCCCGTTTCGTGCATATTTGGAAAATCTGGAAAACGCTTATTCCCGAGTGAGACAGAAAGCAGGACTTTTCACTTCCTAACACAAAGTGCACACAAATGTTGGCAGCGTACATCCTGTTGGAGCCATGCGTCTCCTTTGTCCCGTCCAAGTTTGTTAAACCGCTGTCATTTCAATTGTTCTGCTATAGAAAAATTATAATCCACCTGTCAACAATGACAGGGTGTTGGAAAACTTGGATAATGGATACTGTAGGGGCCTGAAATTCCAGCCAGGCCACTTACTGCCAACTAAAACCATTACAGAATGACAATTCTTTTGCAGTTTATTTGAAAATTGCACTGAATCACCGCTGCCTCCCCTGGCCACCTAACCACAATCAATTTCCAAAGCCAGACCCAGATATAAATGAGAGAGGGAAGATGAAATATTGACTTGTTTGGTGAGGGTTTTTATCCCCTTCCACTGTTGACAACACCATAAAAACGCCTTTCAGCACGTTTAGCTGTTTCAAACTTTGTACAGAATAATAGAGGACAGTGTGACTCGGAGATAGTGGCTCCATATTTAGGATTACGCTGCCACTGATTTGATTCATGAGGCCATTCCAAACTATTACCGTAGGTAATCAACCTTAAAAGTGAAACAGTAGTGTCCGCAATTAGCGAACAACGCTCTTGTCTTTGGCCAACTTGCTCTCTGGCGCCATCAAGGTAATTAAGGAAAGACTCCAAAGTTTCCAAAGTTGAACATGACAATGAATGTCAAGTGAAAAACAATGAAATGATTTAATCTAAAATCCTCTAGTGACCTGCAGCGTTGACATGCGGTCCGTTCACAGGTGCTGCGTGGGATCGGTTTTGTTCACACTCACAGTCTATGCACCAACCGCCCACTGACAAAGGCTGAGAGCGATCGCTTTGATCTCCGTGCCTCGCTAAATCAACACCAGACAAAGTTCACGCAAAGGTCGGCAAAGTCATCTGATCGTCGCATTCCAAAACCAAGGATTTCATGACAGCTATGCAACGGTGCAGGTTAAGTGTCACCAAAAGTTCAGGCATGACAAAGGAAGACGGACACGTTCAACATGCCCCCCTCCCCCACTGCAAAAAGAGAAAAAGAGGTCAGCTCAGTTTATAATGGTCCTATATATTTATATATTTCTATCAGCGGGAGAGGCAGGTTTGAGTTGACATCACTTCACACCATTTAAACATACTGTAAACACATTTCCGAGCTCTGACACTGAGCAGAGACAAGGACGGTAACAGTAATACAGTCCATGTTCCGATCACACAAACACAGCAGTTCCCTGTACCATACAGCCATTTACACAGGGTCACCCGTCTTCACAGGAGACCAAACCTATCATAACACAGCTGTGAGCACAGACCTCCTTTGTATTCTGAGAAAAGAAAAAAAAAGAAGGGGGAGGGGGGTAAAAAAAAAGATGATCCAATTAAAGTTGTATATCATCCTGTTCTCCTCTGTCAGTGCATATTCCTCTGGCTCTATTAGAAGCCAGCTCCTCCCAGGCAGGCCAGTGTAGCTCTGTAATTACACCTCTTCCGCTGACAACCTGCATGATTGTTTTCCTAACAGTGTATTACTTCGTTAGTACTTTCTATTGCGCGTTATTTTTAAACTGTCAGTCTGGCCCCGACTCATCCCCCCGATCTGCACTCGTCTGTTTATCATAACAATCATTAATAACTGTCACTTGCCGGCATCTACAGAACAAACTCATTGCCTCATTACCATGTTGCGGCGTTTGTTCCGGCGCGGCGCCTGGGTATCGCTCACATCGGGGCCAAGCCAATTACTTTGCTGAAATGGAATCGCATTAATCAAAACTTAACAAGGTGGCAAATTTAAAGATATCACATTGCAAAAGACAGCATAACTAATATGTCACTGTCACGGTTGCTGTGGAGGTATGCAGCAGGCGGGGACTAAATATATCACCTTCCGAGGGCCATATGAATTTGGACGTTTCATATTAACTGAGAAGGACTAAAGACAGAATGGACGGTGCAGAGATGAGCACCGGCTCGTCCCTCACATGGCTTATGTCTCTCTCTACGAAGCAAACATGGCGCAGTGATGGTGGAGAGGTGCAGGAGAGTCCAGGAGATACAGACGTAAAAGTAAGACGAGTGACAAGAAAAGGGAGTTAAATTAGAAAAAAGGGGGGCAGATGTGTAAATAGTGGGGGTAGAAGAGAGAGAGGAAGAGAGTGCAAGACGTGAAAATTGTGAGGAACATAGAAAAGGAGGAGAACGTGAGGGAGTTTGTTTCCAAGAAAGAAAAGAAGGGAAAAGGAGAAAAGGATAGAGGGATGGACAGGGGAGCAGTGAAGTAGAAAGGGGGAGGGAGGGAGGGAGGGGAGGAAGTGCCGAGCGTGTCTCTGTGAGCGCCAGCAGGCGGCAGTTCATCATGTCTCCCTTCACAGAGACGTTTTCTTTTACACTTTAAATGATGATACTCATCAATCACGGCCTGACAGCTGCATCAAGCCAGCTGCAAACATGCAAAGGCCAGCAGTGTGAAACCTGCTGACGCCACCCATCGCTGCATACAGGAGGAATCAGTCAGCCACTCGGCCCCCGCCCAGGATTTATCTGCTCTCTCACAACACACCAGCTTGCTTTTCTCTCTCCAGCAAACCTAAAGTAAATACAATCCATTTTAACAAATATACCTCGCATGGGTCTGAGAAGTGACATGTGGGTTTAAGCATGCAATCTGCAACGGTTTTATTTCAGAATACTGTACGATCATTTTATTATCATCATTATTATTAATATTATTGTTACTATTATTATTATTGTTGTTGTTGTTGTTACTATTATTATTACTATTATTATTGTTGTTGTTGTTACTATTATTATTCTTATTTACTGTATGAATTAAATAATTAGTCACAAGTTCGATTATTATTTCTATTATTTTATGATTTCAAAACAACGTGTGCTGTAAAGGGAAAGTCGTTTTTCCCCCCCCCCCTCAAACAGGAAGTCAAGAAATTTGACCAACGACTGATCGGATACAGCCCGGATGTGTCACAACACGTAGTTGCAGCTCGACACCAAGTCTTGCTGATTTTCTGAGTTGAGGAGAATAAAATTTTTTTTTTTAAATGTGTCGCTTAATATGACTAATCATCACATGACTGATTGGGAAAAACAAACTGGATCTGCGGTTCAGCTGCATGAATCTATCAGCGACAGAGACAGAAGGCAGCCCTCGGTGCCAGAGGTTATCCATACACAACTCAGGAACACTACTGGTCTTTGATTACTCCCTTCAGCCACCCTTCACTTTCACGTCCTCCCTTTTATATCACGTTTTTAGTGACTGCTCATTTCTAGCTCTCAGACAGAGGGGGACGGGGGGGGGGGGCTGAGCTGGGGGGGGGGGGGGGGGCTGAGCTGAACAGAGGCGAGTAGATGGATGCGAATTCAAAGTTTCCTGATCTTTAGCAGAAGTTATGGAGGGTTATCTTTGGCTGTATATCTGGGCCCTGGCAGCTCTCCCCTGGTGATGAAGGATTAAGCAGCACAGCTGTCTCTTCCCAGAATGATGCAGTGCAGTGCTCCCCGACACGACAGCATCACTTAATCTTAATGTCCGCTCCTCCAGCGCAGACGCACAGGACAAAGCCAATCAGCATCACATGCCACGGGGATGGACCCTGCTGCCTGGCCCGGGAGTCTCTCACCCTCACAGGCCGATTAATCAACTTCAGACAGCTCGGTTCAATCCCAGCCACAGCTTCCCTCGCTCTGATCTGCTCACTCTCTCTCTCTCGCTCTCTTACTCTCTCACACCCACACACACACACACACACACACACACACACACACGCCAACTGTTGTGATCTATAGAGCAGGGGAGGGCTACCATGCAGGAACACTTATCAGATTGCAGACCACATTATGCATGTCTTTGTGTTACACTGAGAAAAAAGGTACTGAGCAAAGAGGGAGGGAGTGGAGAGGGGGTGTGGGGGCATGGGGTGGCGTATTGAATGCTTACACCTTATTTCTGTCACAGGCCACCTATTTGCAGTGAGATCCATGAGCTCCAATAAGGGCTTTAAGAATAATGACTAACGCTCATTTGGACAAATGACTCTCTGGGAGGTCCGGAGCGAGGATTTAAACCTGATATGATACTGGAGCTTTTACAAGGAGACTACGCGCTCCCTTTGCAGCGCCGTCTTAACCTCTCGTCTCATTCGATACCGTTAACGCCCTGGATCCAGATCGGAGGATCACATTAATGCATGTCGCACACAGACTAACCAGAGAAAATGGCTTACAACCGCCCGGAGAAAGAAAACCCTCCAAGGATCCACTCCGACATATCAAACGCAATTCATCAAGTCGCATGACAATTACAACAACAGCGTGAAGACAGACAGGGAAATAATATGCACGGCGGAATGATGTTTGGGAAATATACCCAAGTGTATGTTTATGACATTCTGTAGAGTCCTGGTTATGTGCAGATATAGAATATTAGCTCCATAAGTTATTCTCAATTGCAGTCAGTCTCATTACCCACAGGCATTCTCCTGTTTCATGGAATGATAAAGAGCATTCCTGCTTCAAGTAGAATAGTGGGGTGTATGCGGCATTAACACATGCAGGACTCTCCGGCGTCCTATCCGAAAGGCTGCGATGATTTAGGGGAGCTAATTTAGAGCAATAAGCATTGAGCACTATGAAAGCATCACCGCGCTACCGGTCTACAGTATGACCTTGAATAAGTAGTAAACCAACATAATGGGATTCTTTATCTGAGGGAAACTCTAATCTTTCTTTCGCACAGTACCACTGTCTAATGTGTGCTTATATAGTGCCCTAATAAAATGCATAAAGAGGAAGATGTTTATATTATTGTATCTGTTTCACTGCCAAACTGCAATTCATAACAGAAAACCACTCTAAAGGTTTTACAACAAAGATGTGTTTTTATCACTATAGAGTTTGTGGTAATAAACAAAAGGAATTTCATCTCGTTTTTCACGTGAAGTTATGAAACTACTTTTCGGTCCGATAAACAGGCCAATGTAGGCTTGATTTCTTCATCTGGCATTTTCAATCCCTTCACAGCGCAGCCTCTTAATCGAATAACTTATTCAGGGAATATGATATTCACCAAGCAGCAGTGGTCATTTACACATAGTTAAGTTGTTTCTACCAAGGTAATTGCTATTGGCAAGAACACAGCGCACCACTTGGGCAGTTTGTGATGGCGTCTAAGAGTTATTTTCAAGCGTTATCGTCTAAGCTAGGGGGTGCACGCTTTGCCAAAAAGAGCAGAACCCTTGGCAGATTCCTATCTGAGCTTTTCCATGAAGACCTCACCGAGTTATAGAGAGCAAAAACCAGAACAAGACACGGCAAATAAATCTATTTAACTTGAGGTCACTCCTCCGCCAAACTGGACACAGCCAATTTTCTGTGCATTTTTACAATTTCATGAATGAAGACACTTATTTTGTGGATTTGGAAAAGGGCTAGACATAGGAACAATGTGATCAAGGATGTTATGGTCGGTTCCATCGCAAGGCTTGGCGGGTGATCCAAAAATGGACATGCAGAATGAAAAAGAACAGGAAGACGAGCAGTAGTGAGCTTACCAGATGTTGCACCTAATCCTCGGGTAAGAGTTAGGAAATCCAGCCACTATAGATGTGTTGTAATGTAACCTTATGTAATGTGGTTTGGTGGTTGTGTTGCGCTTAGAGGTTGTTTGCCAACTGCCATCAAACAACAGCAGAAGTAGAATCCTATGATAACTAGGGATGATAGATGATATGATAATACTGATGCCACAAGTTTTCAGCATCAAGGCAACTGTTTTTATTAGCGATGAGTCTCAAGGCAGTGCAGCAACCGAGGAAGAAAAAAGGCATGCGTGTGGCTCAGGTGTGCAAATGCTCAAGACCATTTCTTCCTGCCTCCTGTGACTCTTGTTGCTGCAAGTTTCCAGTAGCATAGAACTGTTCTGCAATGCACAACTGTCAGGATTCCATCCTGCCATCAACAATAGGATACACTCAGATGCATATGATTCCGATGAACTGAGCAATTTGGAATCAGTTCTCGTTTTCCATCCCTCCTGATAACTGCAGTGGAAATGGACATTTCTGAGAGGGTACTGCACCGGGGACACGGAGGCCCATGGTATGTTTGATAGAATTTTCTCGATTGTTTCTCTGCCATGTTTCTTTTTCCACCGCTTATTGTGTCCTCTTACCTTTGTCCAGCTGTGTAAATTGTCTGTTATTTGTAATGTGAGTTAACGGTTGGCTCAAACTGAGCTGCCTGGAACACTGGGACACATCCAGTATTTAGCAAAAGTCCCCTGGTTCAGTTTGCTGTCAAATCAAAACATAAACAGATGAAGATCACTGTTTTTTTTTTATTAATGTCAGAGACACTAAAAAGCCAATACAACCGGTAGTATAGTATGTAAAATGTACAATTTATCAATCTGAAAATGCACAAACACAGACATACAATCGGATTATTTATGATTAAAATAAGTGCAACTGCACTTGATACAGGTTGATGATTGTATGCTAACTAAATATTACGGCGCCATTACGCTGCTATAGATTTCTACCTGTAGTGTGAAACCATCAATGTTCCTCTAATGATAAGATGATAGAGCCGGGACATAGTTCCATTAATTCATCATTCTATATTCTCCTCCACAGCTTCCAGAGACCCTGCTAATACAGACATCATCTCCTGTCCCACGCACATAATAAAGGCCTGTCAGACCCACGGCATTATTAATTAGCACTTCTCTGAGGTGAAATTCAATCAATTGCAGGCCCTCTGATAGCTTTTTAGCGGGTTATGCAAATCGGATGGGGCGAAGTCCTGTCGCTGCCACGGCGACTGCCGAGGAGAAAACCTAGCTGCACTGCAGAGTCACTCCCCAGACTCCTCTCCTCCACCACCTCCTCCTCCTCCTTCTCTTACTCCTGTCACAGTTCTAACACATTCATTACTTTAACATTTGAGCGCTCCTAGCTCTGATCGCATCAGGGAGGGTGTGAAGGAAAAAGGGATTAGAAGGATGGGGGGTGAGGGGGTGGTGGTCTTAATGTCCATTTAATTAGAATGAGACATATGGCATATGGAGCAGAGAGGGTGACAGGACCTGCAATGACTCACCTGAGTGGAATGGAGAGGCAGCACTCAGACACTATGAGATCATAGGAGTACAATAATGGATAGACAGAGGAATTCGACGTGAGTTAGTTTGAGTTAGTCAAGATTTCTTTATAATAAGTGGTTTATTTAAGTATATTTAACACTAAAGCACCTATGGGGCTGTAAAATGTTACTGCTACAGCCATGCATGCAGGTTGGTTGGTTTCTGTTGCGTTAGGACGTTAACATCCCGGATTTTTAAAGAGGCTGACGCCGGCCCTTTCCGTTTGACAACATTAACACTCATTTAAACGCTGTGCCAAGACAATAAGATCAGAAAGTAATGTCATAGTCCTGTGATTATAAAGACAGACTTCAGCTTTGGGCACGGTGCAGTCATACATCACCGCAAAATGCACCCTTACGCGGAAACATGCAAGGACGAGGCCAACTAATGGCTCCGAAATCTCTCCTGGAACCCCATGCATTTTTCATGTCGCTGTAAAAGGACTGTCTGTGGCAGAGCCTACTGTGTCGGCCGCTAATTGATCTGTGCCTTTAATGTGTGCGAAACAAGGGAGTGTCGGGCATCGCCGCAAAACTGTCACCTCAGCCTTTTTCCTCTAATGCGGCCATAAATCCTGCAGCCCGTCGCCCCGTCAGTCAGATGTTTTCATTACTACCATATCAGTTTTATTGAAATTACTGACATCTGCATGTTTCAATAATTGTAGGTCCTGCAAAGCTGTTGTAGCAATTTGAAAAAGGGGGAGGCCTCACTCCGCATTCTGGATCAATTTCCTGCTCTCGGGGCACAGGAGAGGGAATGCGGTATCGGAAAAGGCACAGGGGCCCTGATAGATTGTGTGGTTACTCCGTGACGGAGACAAACAGTTTAATCCGGTGTAAATCAGCAGGCACAGTGTGAGATTGTTTTATACAGAGATGTAAATTGCGTTGTCAAAATCAGTCATCTTCCAGGTATGGGGCTTAACGGGAGCCACTTTAGGATGGAAGAGACAAACGCTTATCTCAGTCCGCAAACCCTGGGGGGGGAGGCGAGGAGCCACCTGGAGCTAGCTCTCTCTTTGTGAGGACAAAACACCGTCAAATGAGAGGAAGCACAAAACCTGCTGAATAAGGTGTTTGGGATTTATCAAAGCTGAAAACTATGACACAAATTTGTACATGTAGCCAGCTGCACTGTAGGTTCTTATCATTCCACTGTAATGGGATCCCAGCGCTGCACAAAACAAACACCGCCACATCATAATATAATAGACGGTACCAAACTAGGAGGTTAGAACACCGAGGTAATGCATGTGTTCCTCCCGTTTGAATTATCTATGGCCCATCTATGCATAATGCATACTGGGATGGGTCCCATTATTATGGCGTAGCCTGGCAAATGAAATATCCCCAGAGTTTTCTCCGCGACACAGTCCACTAAATCAATGCAGCACTTTGATGAAGCTGTGTGTCTAGATAATAAGTCAGCAATAACTACTTGCAATCATTTCATTAGGTACAGTATGGATGATACAGTTAGGGAAATGAGAAAAAGAGGGTTGGCTCTCTAATGTGGAAAGTGCTGGCTCGGTGCCTGTGCTTGTGTGTGTTTGTTTGTGTTTGTGTGTGTGTGTGTGGGTGGGGGGGATAGGAAGTGGATATTTGAAGTACGACTGTAGTAGGTCTGTACTGTTCCGTCTGTGATTTTAAGCATGTGAGCATGAATGTTTGCATTCTGTAGGATACACAATCATATGTGTGTGTGTGTGTGTGCGTGTGTGTGTGTTTGGTGTGACTGGGAGTGGACTGATGAGGCTTTAGTATATCTGTCAGGCACAGTTTGCGGATTGGAAGAGTGGGCGTGCAGGAGCCGATGGCCATACATCTCTATTACACTAGATGGTCACCACAGTGGCCAGCTGTTTATTCTCATTAACTCACACGCTGGCCGTCCACACAGACTCTCCACAGCCTTGAACGGAGCCAAGTCCATTGCAGTCCAGTTCCATCCAGTGCAAAACAGATGTTGTCAAATTAGTCCTGTGCTGTTTTTTTTTTTTAATACCGTTTACTAAATGCACATTTTCATCGGTCAGTGTAGTGGAGGAAAAACTGCACCACAAAGGCACAGTGAAGTGTAGCAGAGAAAGTATATCGGCAAAAATCAATATTGACAATCAATTCTACCTCGCAGCCACTCGATAATCCCGCCCATATTTCCCTGCGCCGCTTTGGTGAATGATCACAGGTTTTCGGATGCGATATCCATTTCATATGTTACAATAGCTGTCTGCCGTGTGCTGAGAATGCAGCCGCGTGGCAGTGAGGCAGAGGTATTAGCAGGCTCGCTTGGTGTGGGATATGAGAGAGAGGGCTGCTTTTTCATAGCAGTGCACAGACAAGGCTGCAGTGAGAAAAGCTAATGGCTATGATTAATGACAAAGGGCCAGAGGAGAGCCGGGACACAGACGCTACATATATCATCCTCTCCCATCAGTCTGTGCACCTCCCAGGACCCTCTCGGCAGAGGGGCGGGGGGCAGGGGGAGGAGAAGGAGGAGGAGGAGGTGGAAGTGAGAGTGAGAGAGGGAGAGGGAGAAACCCAGGAAGAGAAAGAGAGAAAGAGGGAGAGAGTTATCTACTCCCAGTCCTTTACACACAGGAATTGCATCTCCCTTTCTTCTCGGGTGAGAGTGGGGGAAAAAAAACAAGTGACAAAGAGGTGATAAGGTGAACAAGAAAATGGCGTGTAAAATAACTGGGAGATATTCCGTGAGAGTGGAGGAGAGAGGGCGGAAGGGAGGGAGAGCGGTGGGCGATCGCTCCCGATTTCGAGCAACTTGACTCATCGCATGCCGAAGCCACATTTCCAAGGTCTTATCTGCCATATGGTCGGCCCTGTTTAGATGATTTATTAGGTGAGGAAAAGAGCGCTGATAAATTTTACTGTGTCTCCCTGCAAACCCGCGGTGTCAATAACAAAACTCAGGCGTCTTTAATGAAAACTTTTAGTACCGAAAGTCCAACGGTTTGTTTACGAGTCGCTATAATGGTACACCGGCGGAAAAAAAAACAACAAAAAAACAAAAAAAGAAATGATCTGTGCTTCTCACGCACTCCACAGTACAAGGCCTGAATCTGAGCACGGGGGAGAGAGAGAGAGAGAGAGAGCACAGATCATATCCATATGTCAGCGGCGCCTGAGCACCCCGCGTTTAACATGGCGCGGGTATATTTCTGCTTAATTGAAGCATTCAGCTGTTTACAGCACACACAAAAACAGCAAGGGTTTATTTATGGCCAATTATGGAGTGGTGTTTTGAGTGAAGGAGGCCCATTATGGATTCTAGCCCTTTTGATTCTAATTAGTCACCGTGCTCAGGTTTTTGGTTTACATGCCTGATTTACTGGGGGGCGAGGGGGGTGGGTGGAGGGGGTGAGAATTAATTTCCTATTAAACAACATATGCCTGTTACTAAATCAGACAAAAGCTCGGCGAGGAACAGGACGGAAAAGCAATAACTGCATAACAAACTGCAGTGTTCACCACTCAACTCCATTGTGTATATGCAGAAAATTAGAAATAAAAAGACCTGGCTATATGAAAAAAACTAATGTTATTTCTTTTCTTTGCTCTTAATCAAATGTATCTCGTCTTTAATTAAGTTACTTCATAGCTGAAAGTCCCGCCAGTGTTTTGGTTGCGCTGCTCATGAAATATAAAACGACTATAAGAGAGGGCAGGCTAATGTAGGATAATTGTACTATTAGGGACGACACCACAAACACAGAGTTAACTAACTACACCAGAGTGATCAAATAAATATGCAGCGTAAGTAAGTTATAAAATGGGGGGGGTGTTTTTATCAGAGCGTGATTGTAAATGTGACTACATTTATTTTTTCCACTGTCCCTGCCTTACAAACTAATGACCTGTGTAAGCTATTCATTACATGAAAACGGTTTGCCAAACATGTGCCAACAGCTCCCTTACAATGAACTATTAATTTGCAACTAAATGGGAGAGCCGAGTACATTCAAGGTCCCATTTGCAAACCAAAGCTGGCTGTTTGAAGTACAAATATCCCAGGTTTAACAAGTCAGAGTCACAGAGGTCAGAGAGGACAGGACTCGCAGAGTCAGAGTCAATGTGTTACTACAGTTGTTAGAATGCCGCCAGTTTCCGCAGTAAAACGAGGCAAGTGAACTATAACAAGAAACATTTATTTTCTTACATACAATTACTAGGAAAGGAGAATGGGAAATAACTGATGCGTGGGATTTAATGTTTGTTCTCTTTGTTTTATGATCAGCTGATAAGCAGCGTCGCTCCACTTTGTCCCTCTGCTGCGCCTTTTTGACTAATTCATGGTGACAGTGTAGCAATTAATATTACACAGGCCGCATTGTCATTTTTCAAGCCATTTCCCAGGAAATGTTCTACACCCCGTAATGGCCCCTCGAACGCTGTAGCTGTCATGTCCTGGACAGCTGCATTTTTACAAGACAAACTCAGACACGTCACACTCGTCTCTCTGTGGAATAGCTTGCTGCTCATTGCCACACAATAAACACACACACACACATACCCAGACCCACACGGAGGCCAAGGCCAGCAGCTGTTAAGGACTGCGTGGAAAACTTTGATTAATATTTCACCCCTTGTTGCAGGGGCTGTTGAGCAAGTGTCACCTTCCCAAACACCGTCCCATGAAACCTTCTCTTTCAGGGACCCAGGTGGAGATGATGGATCTGATAGGATTATCCCCCAAAACCCTCATCAGGCTAATTACAGTGCAGCCATGCAGCTCTGATGCACGTTTACGCCTGTGCCTGTGTGCACACATGTTTGGGTGAAGGGCTGGACTGACGCCAGGTCAACAGAGCTGGATGCCATGCAAAGAAATTGAGTCCTCAGCTTTGGAATTTACCAGCTCTCAAGCAGAATTCGAATCATCCCCCTCGTGGTCCTGCACATGATCCATGTGCATTTGACATCTTTAGTTTGGTCGACGCTTAAAATCTAATTCAGCGAGCCAGTGGTTGGTCCATCTCAGGAGAAGGAGTTTGGCTGTGGTACATGGCAAACACAAACACAGCAAAGGGTGTGAAAACACATTTGGCTGACACACCTGGATGTAAACAGTTCTGTACCACTGGGACGTTTCTGTCATTGTGGTGTCATTAAATCGGTGCGGCAAGGTGACAAAAACCCTCACTATCAACAGCAGGTACTGTGTTTCAGAACAACTGACAACAAATGTGACAACATCATCAAGTCAAGTCAACACAGTGTGTGTGTGTGTGTGTGTGTGTATACATGTATACACATATACATATACATATATATGTATGTGTGTGTGTGTGTGTGTGTACACATTTATATATACATATATATATATATATACCGTACATGTATGTGTGTGTGTGTATATACACACATATATATACATATATATGTGTGTGTGTGTGTGTGTGTGTGTGTACATACATACATACATATACATATATGAAGCACTACAAAAATGATGAAGTGTATTTATGTGAAAAATGACACATGGTTAAAGGAGAAAATGGTTCAACTATACTTAAACGATCATGCTTTTCTACAGCTTCTTAACAATCCAGGACAATTATTAAAAAAAATCTAATCAGGGACCTGACAGTGTGCTAATAATGTGTTATCAATAACAACCTGTTCGCCTCCATCTGCTCCCACAGACTGAATGTGACAACGGCACCAATAATACCACAAAGACGCCTATGAGAGAAATACGAGCGTATCTGTGTCATCCCACACCTCGACGTGTGCACCGCCGCGTGGCACAGCTTCTCTGTCAGCTGTTGTCTTTTGTTTCCACACACCTCACACTGTTTGCAGCACCTGTCTCTCCCGCTCCTCTGTGAAGACTGGGTGGAAGGATGGAGGATGGAGAAGGTGCGCGCGTCACCTGGGGTGCGCTGACTGAGAGGGGCTGTCATGCCCATCACTGCCCCAGCATGCCCGCCAATCACGCGCCGACAGGCCCACGCTGAGACAAGGCCACGGCAAACAAGCAAACAAGACAACAATTGACAACAGCCTTTAAACACACTTGTCATTCTCCTCGGAGAGATTTCCATTTCAGCTACTTAAGCGTGCGCGTAAATACAAGACGGGCAAACAAACAAAAAAAAAGAAATCTCTAAACGCAACCCTGGTGTTCTCCCTCCGCAGAGAGATTACAGACTTCCAGCCATTTAGCAGAGAATAAGAGGCGTCTGCAGATCGAGGTGATCGACGCAGCACGATGCGGCGTGTCGCAGCCTGACTGTGTTGAGCGCGGCGTGGTGTGTCTTTTTTTTTTTTTTTCTTTTTGGGGCACGCTGTTGCTCAACATCAAGAGAAATCGATGGCGCCTCCACAGGGGCAGGCAGGCCTGTGGAATAGAGGAGCTTCTCAGGTCTGTTTGAACTCATTTTCTTTTCTGGGCGGTTGCCCCCTCGCTCAGCCCCCTAAGGCATCTCCCTCACAGCAGGCCCTGACAGCTTGACACATTGACAGCTGCCGCTGAATGACAACTGATTTGTACAAATTTCAAGCCTTATAAATCTACCTGTCACAACAAGAGCATAAAAGAGCTCGGACCCAGCAGGTAATTCGGAAGTGGTGGGGGAAGAAGAAGGAAAAAAAATGGCCTCCTCCTCTTCCTCACTCCTGACAGCCCAGTCTGAGGAGGATAAAGAAACAGATAGGGGATAGAGAGTAAAAAAAAAAAAGACAATATGCCCCCCTTCCTGCCAGTATACCATCAATCCTCTCCTCACGTCCACTTTGAATAAGAACTGATGATACCCTTTTCTTGCCAACAGGCGAAATCAATTGTCTCATTTCGAGATTATAAAGAGTTGGACCCAAAATGGAAAAGTGCTCTTTTGCTTTACACCAGTATTAAAGCAGCACCACCTGCTACTCGCAGGATTATCACATAAGTCTGCTTCTCAAGGCTCTCGCTGGGTAAATGATCGGGGCTCTTTTTACGGTATTTAAACAATATCCAATGCCACACCGGCGAACTGATCCCGCCGCCCCGTCCTCCCCCTGCCTTTCATCTGTTGGTAATGGCAGAGCTGGCGGGCAAGGCCTATAGCCGCAATAAATCCTCTCCAGGAGTATATCTTATGGCGAGATATAAACTATGAGAGACGGGGGCAGAGGAAAATCAATAGAAGTGACAAACAGAGAAAAAGGGTTTGTAATTCTAAATGAGTTGTCTTTCTCATTTTTAAAGGGACCGCGGCCTCTCTATCATGACAGGCAAAAGCACTGGCAATTTTTCACTAATGTAAACATCACCGGGATGACTCCCCGCCCGTAGATTCACCTGTCACTCTCACCCGGCGGTGTTTAAATTAAAGATGTGACATGACAAGCTGCTGACACTACCTGACCCCACCGTCCTCCCCTCACCCCCTGCTCCAACGCTGCCTGTAAACAGTTCATTAAGATAAAACACACTGATCTAACAGTGGAGACAAACACTCCTCTCACTGTTCCCGTGTTTGCCTTCACTTTGAGGAACAATGAGTGGAAGATGTGGCGATAACAGCTAAGAGGTCACGCCGTGCATTACAACTCATCCACGCTGGGCCCTGGCGTGCTCCCGCTGTTTAACAGGAACCGCATAACTGACCGATGACACTTCGCCTGCTTGTTTACCGCTGGGTTGTGATCAGTGTCAGACTGCTGCAGGCAACGACCACGACCGGACTGAATCTGCCGAGCAGGCTGTTTTAGGCGAAACTGCACAGTTTGCATGCGGGCCGACAAACGGTAATGCGGCCGGGGCACGGGTCGTTAAACCGAGATCGACTGCCGCGATTATCAGAAAGTGAGTGTTAGTGCAGCAACGAGCAGACGCGCGTTTTCTTTGGGTCACGACTGGCTCTAAAAGTGGCTTCACCAACTCAGGTCTTAAGGGAGGAGAACTCACTGACTGTTGCCGGAGACCTGCCTGCTAAACCTCCTCTATTTGCAAATAGGCAAAACACTTTAATCCTCCATTTGTGTGTATTCATCCCTGTCCTAAATGTGCCCTTCCGCACTCTAACCCTCAAAGACCCGGCCCTTCATGCAGCCACCGACCCTGCTGTTTGATTAAGACTTAGCCCACTGCTTTATCCTTGGACAGGACCCCGGCTGGGCCAAAAAGCACGAGTTAAGCAAAGGGATTATCGGTGCCACTCCCGTCAAGGCAGTCAAACTGTCACACAGATCAAAGTGGCTCCAAGCTGACCCTCTATCCTTTAAGGCAGGTGTCCTCTCGTATTCTGAGGCCGGGACAAGTGCAAGAACTCAGCTATTGAAAACAAAAAAAAAAGGTGCCGGATTGTTTCCCTGCCGTAACTGGAGCCAGTGGTTTATATCATCATCTGAGGATTTGTTTCCAGTGAGTTAGGTTATGTAAAGATGAACAGGATTTTATTTATCCCTCATTATGTTTTTGTACATAGGTAAGAAAACATCCTGTAGTGTCTTCATTGAAAATATGATTTTATAGGATTATAGATCACACATATTGTACATGTCATATCTATTTTGTGTATTACATAACGTTGCAGATGACATCTGTATGAGAATGTAATATCTATATTATATATGTGTGTGTGTGTGTGTATATACAATAAATAGGTATTGTATAAACTGTATACAGTATTTTGTGTCATCTATATATTCTAGCATTTGAATTATTTGCATATTGATATAACTTGTGTACAGTATCATGCAATTGATTCTAGTGTCACAGGAGAATCTGGTTGACGTGACAGTGATTTAAAAAAAAGTCAAACGAATGAGAACGGTCATATCGGTTCTTATTTAGCCAAAACAAAACAGCGATAGAGCAGCAGTCAGATGCTTTCACCGTGAGATCACAGTTGATGACAAGAGTCCTGTTATGTCTTGATAATTCGGGAACACTGGCACGACAAGCATTGGTGCTTTAAATAAGTAAACACAGCCTCTGGTGTGACACAGCTCCAGCGGGAATGCAGCCTGAGCCTGACAAGTCCCTCAAGACCTCCCAAGTAACAGCACCGGCCCCCGAAACAAAATCAAAGGTGCAGGGAAGAAAGAGACAAAGAAATTAAAAGAGACTGAGATGAAAAGGGCCTGATAGTAAAAAAAAAAAAAATCATAATAATAAGCATGGAGATAGTGAGAACGGGTAACAGAAACAGTCAGACAGTCATTGAAGGCACTGAATGGTTCTTATTATGGCATCTGAAGCCCAGCTGGCCTTGAATCCAGCAGGTCGGCTGTAGTTCAGCTGAGGGTCTTGTGATCCAGGGTGCGGGGTTGGGGCGGGGGAGGGACTTGGCTCAAAGGGGGAGGAGTTGGGACAGAGGCGCTTGGTAGGGCAAAGGGATGACGGACGGTGCAAGGGGTGAATGCCAAAACCATAAATCCAACCTTAGCCTGACCCCAAGTCCCCTATAAAGTTTATTTACATTTTGACACTGCGTCCACCTCTAAAGCGTCTATGTTTAGACATTTCAAAGCAGCACGACGCGCCTTATCCATCTTACCACTGAGCTCTAACAGAAAAGAGGGAGCCGGGACCAGTTTATCCCACCCTGACCTGACTCGCGGCTCATGTCCTCCCATGTTCAATTATCACTCAAATGATCTTTTTATTCACTGCAGGTTTGTGAAGGGAGTCTCTATTTATGTTACTTAGCAGCGATGCGAGAATGCTTTCAGGACTTTATTCTCATTGTGTTTGATATCTTTCCCATATGTTATTCCCTGACTCATTTACTAATGTTTATATGCATTGATTTAAGCCTTTATTTAAAGATTAAATTAGATTAGCTGGCAGACATTGGCAGTAATGTACTAACCGCAGTATCGCGTTTCCTACTGCGGGGTGTCATGGGGATCGTATCTATTTAGACGTCAGTTCCTTTAATGATTTTCATTGGGTAATCAGTTTAGCGTTAACACTCGTCAGTCCTGCCGGGAATGATTTCTGGCAAACGTTGAACACAAAACTGCTTGAGCGTAATTAGCAGTAGCAAGAATTCAGTGTTCCGCCGCCAAAAAACGTTAAACAAAACCAAAACAAACACACACACAAAAGAAAATCCAACCACGCCAAAAGAGCTCACATGCTTTTAACTCTTTTCTTCTGTTTGTGAAAAGCCAGATAAATAAATAACTAAAGGCAACATCCTGCCGTTTCACTTTCCTGCAGCCCCCATACACTGCTCTTTTTGATGTGGGCGCCTGTTGAGAAACCTTGTTTGGACAGCCATGGGGTGGAGCTGCCAGGCTTATAAGTCTGCCACAGAACACAGGCGCACACAGGGCAGCCCGCAGGGGTCCTCTCATCGGCGGAGGGAGGGGATTCTACCACCTTAGCGGGTGAGAAAGGCACAGTATTATTACACCCCATCAAGGAAACTCCAGCTGACAATAAATCCCTGAGTGCTTTACAGTGCAGACAGTGAGCATGGAAGAGTGCCACTGAGGGGAGGAGGGGAGGAGACAAGGAGATGAGGGAAGGGAAGGGGGAAGAGGACTATCCCTCAAAAGGCCATAAAGCCTTCAGGCCTGTCATTCAGGGCAAGAGTCATGGCAACGGAAAATGTTTGGAAATCTCTCTTTTTTTTCTTTTTAAATAAAAGATGTTTGGAGCACAGTCGAGCGGTCACAGTTATAGCAATCCTTTGAAGGCTGTTAAATGTGCAATTTCACAAGGCAATTAGAAATAAAGGCGCTCTTTTCCATGTATTTGTTTTTTTTTGTTCACGAGCTCCACCGAGTGCGCATGTTAACGGTTGCCCAAGACTAATTTTATTACCAATAATTTCATTTTAAAGAAGGACAACAACGACAACAAAAAAAACCCGAAACCGCAGTGAAAAACAACATTCGGGGCATTTGGATGCGGGCTAAACCATTACTCGAAGAGCACCCTGTCACAAGGAATCTGCCAAGAGCCGAGAGAAAAATACACGTCTAAAATAATCGCTGATGATTCCGGGCTGGTTCTGTGGTAGAGACAGCACTGCATGGCCTTGTGTGAGAAAACAGGGAACATGCCTAAGTTATTACTGCAGGAAGGCAATCTGTCAAAGCCAGGCTGTCCTGGCATAGCCAATACCACTGGTGAGATCAGAGAGTCTGATTCTGCTTGCAATTACTGCTAAAGGACCTTGGATGCAGGCAGCCTGCTATCAATTATTTCCCTGGCCCTAGACACTTGGAGCTGTCAAAGCCCTACTGTCTTGTGTTTTGTAACAGAGGGCCGTCTGAGGCTCGGAGGAAGCCGAGCCTCTCCCCGACAGCGAGAGCAGATAGTTTGTGTCATTAAGTGGCGTTTTTACGGATTCGCACACACTTAAGAGAATGTTTTCTCTCCTACTTTTCTTGCTCTCTCCAATCTGTTAGCGTAGTACAGCATGTAACCCCTGCCCGCATCTGTTTCTCTCCCTCTCTCATTCGCCCCATGATCAGTGGATTAAGACTAAGAAGAGTAGACAGATTACGGGGAGAGGTGTTCTGGCCGACAGTTCTGACCTGGGTATTTATGGTGCTGCTCTCAGCTCTGATATTCACTCTGGGTTCTTTATGTGCAACGCTGAAAAGGTCCATGCGGTAGGACTACTTCACCGGTAGTCCGGACGAAACCTTTCCAAATTGAAATGCATTTTTTTCCACATTACTTTTGAGAATTAGATATAATGTTTCATTCCCTTGTCTTGATTTTCAATTTCCTCTAAGTCATGGTGATGAGGCAATTTAGCAGAGGCCTTATGTGAACACATTTACAAAAATTTACATGCGCATGATTGAGCCACTTATTTTCTGCATTTCGCTGTGCATCCCTCCTTCCTTGTGGAATAAAAAAATAGACAGGGATAGATTAATCATTCTTCCGCAGGATGACATTACTTTGGCCCGCTCGGCCCTGAGCTGTCCCTCAGGGCGAGCCCCCGGATCATCCAGAACCAAAGCTTTGGCACTAAACGACCGACGCCCCCCCCACCCCCCCACCCCTCCATCCACAGCCGCTGCCAAGTTCCAGGACCTTATCGCTGAAAATTACATTCTTATGGTAAGCAAATGTGTTCTAAAGCAATACTGCCCTTTGCCAGTTGCATGAAACTGTCAGGGGAAGGAGGAGAGGTCATCAGCTGTGTGGGCTGAAGCAAGGAAAAATGGCACATACTGTGTGTGTGTGTGTGTGTGTGTGTGTGTGTGTGTGTGTGTGTGTGTGTACACACACGTGTACCGAGCTGGGAGAACCAGGGTTCAAGGGATGATAGCAAGGTTATTGTCATCTAAGCTCTTCAAGGTCAGCTGCCATCATCAGCACAGGTATTATCTCTTCACACAGACAGCTAATGTACTGCAGCTTTGTCCTTGAGACGAAGGGCGGTCAAGAGACGCTCGAGCCATTTGTTGTTTTTTTTTTTATTTTATATGTGCTTTGCTTCAAAGAAATTGGACGGTTGATTTTTATATATGTATGTGTAGTAATAATGAAAAGGACGACTGGGTCATGTAAATGATCTTTCGTGTATAGAATGTGTTGGGTTAATGTTAATATGTTACCAGGCTTTGAGGCAGAGGCAATACAAATGGAAAACAGTCCAACCCTCCAAGATGCTTCACAGGTTAAACTGTTCATCGGCTCCATTGTCTCCCTCCTCTTTGTCAGTTGGAGACAATGGAAATGTACAGCACAGCAAAGTGGTAAGACTTCTGCCTGATCTAGTCCCGAGAACATCTCTGGTATATTAACTCCGACAAAAAAATAAGCCGAGTCAAGTCTTTCAGCTGTAAATCTAAAGTTAATTTCATTATCCTCTTGGAATAAGAGGCCAAAAAAATCCAATAACACTAACAAAAGATGTTGGCAAAACTAAAAAGAAGGGCTGTCAGTCAAACTCAGGTAGCAATTTTTTTTTCATCACGGAGAAGAATTTTGACAAATGCGGAGCAGGCGAGAGGATTGAATTCCACTTCATTGATTGATATTTGTTTCCACAGGAAAATTAAACTTTTATGTATGAGCCCACTAGTTTGCTTATCTGCCTATTCTTCAGTAGGTTCAGTCATGCAGAGAGAAGGTGCTCAGAAGTTTGCAAATACACTCAGGAGAGATTGGGAGGAACTCACTCTGTCAGAACCTTTTGTGAAGGGTTTTACAGCTTAAACCCGTTGCCCCGTACGCCGGTGACCCCTTTTCCCCTCCGACTCAAAGTATCTCCAAACATCAAACTTGGGATTAACTTTTGATTTCCTTTTAGGTGAAAGGAGTTCTTAAGTCCACAGCTGTGGGGTCTGAGAAACAAAGGGGGAGGAGGAGGCACCAAGTCACCATATTTTGTCATGACTTGGTTTACCACTCCTGTCAGAACCTTTTTTCTTCCACATGCTAATTGGCAATATCTTCCACATTTCCACCCAAAAAACCTCTACCGACACCACCCCTCTACCGCCTATAAGGCCCCCTTAAAAAAAAGATAAACACTTTCCCATTTTCTCTCCCCCCCACACACCCCCCCGCTTACCCCCATACAGATCCCCTCTCCCTGGCTCGAGGCTGTCCCTCTCCAGGGGGAAGCAAGCTCTGTCAAATCAAGTTGAAAGCCCATTAGCATGCTAATCCACAATAAAAGCTCAAGATCTTCTGGGCTATATTCGTCACTTCCCCTAGGTCCTACCAGTCACATAAAGAGGTGTTGCTGACTTATAAGCATATTCGGAAGACTTTTTTAGAATGCTAGTCTATGTATGAACTTGTGATCAGAAACACAATAAATCCAATCAGAAGGTGGACTACTATAAAATAAGGTCTTCTGGATAAATAAATCAGCAATGCAATGTGTAAATGTGTGAAAAAAATGGTCGGCACAAATAGGGTAGAGAAGGTGAAGGGGGTCAAATGAAATCATCATAATTTCTTTTCAGACCCAAAGCCCCACAGAAGGGGAGGGTTCTCTTTATTGACAGTACCAGTCTTGTTTCTGCGCTTCGGGCCGTAACTACATCAACATCTGTAGCTCTATAAATCCTAAATAAAAAGCTATGCTAGCGTCCAAAATGCGTTTAAAAAGTGGTGGGACGCAAAGCTTTAAAAAGAGTCAGCTGGGTTTCTGTAACTGCGTGAAGTGAAAAACATGCAATTATGTGATTTGGGTTATATCCTATAAACCGTTCAGCCTGCATGTACAAACCTTGACATGAAACTGACAACCAATATCTTTCAGTGCCAACAGAATTATTAAGACAATTTTTAATTTGTGCCAAAAATAAATACAGCGCTTCGTGTCGGCCAAAAATAACCAAGATTTAGACGATGTCATCAACATCTTTTCCTTCAGTTTTCCTTATGAGCCAGCTCAACATCTTCTCAAATGCTAAACATTTCAAGTGTCCCAGGTCATCGTCTATTTTTTGAAACCCTGACGCAGATATGATGATACATTTAATGTAATGTGTCTGGCAGGGGCATTAACTTTTAAAAAAAACTTCTCCTGTTTCTCCGAGCGCGCCAGGCATAGCTTGCACACAGGGAGATCAGAGAACATGGCCGCTGTGGTTCGCCTGCTACCATCAATCAGACCCCAAATGGCTTCCCTGACACCACCACTACTCATTTTCCAGTGTGCCTCATGTGGCCACCATCTTGAAAAGAGCGGTAGAGGAGAAATTGGTGACGAGGAAGGGTGCTTTTAGAAGGAGAGGGGCTAAAATCATTCCCCTAACGACAGCTTTTCCGAACACATTATTCGGAGTGGTGGGCTGCACATGTAATCCAGGTGCACACCACCAGAGAGCGAGTGAGTTCTCTTGTCAATATTGCATGTGTGAAATTTTTGACACACGCTCACCCCTGCCTTACCCCTCCCTCGTTAATGCCATCTTCCCTCTTCTCACTCCTCTCCATATCTTTACACGTCTCTGCTTTCTAACCCCCCATCCCCCTTTCCCCCACCTCTCCCTTCCTTCCTTCCTTGTGCCGGGGCCAGAGTCAAATTTACAACAACTGTCAAAGTCAGGGATGACAGATAAATTAATCTTCTCTTCATGAGTTTACATCCCAGGCATCTGGGCTGCTGATCTGGCCCCTAACAAGCGCGGGGTCTCAGCGAGCTGTCTTTTAAAGCTGATGTTTTCATGGCCAGAGATGAATTACCCTGTCACGAGAATCTATTTATACAGCAGTTAGAGGGTGGGGCTCTGGATGCAGGACAGCGTGATTTCATGGGTTAAGGTCCCCTTGAAGCATCTGTTAAATCTGGTTCTGTCAGACACACGTCAGCACCAGGTCCATTTTGAAGTCGTTTCTGTTATAGACTTTCTTCACATATGCGGACCGGTTTTCGGCAGACTTCTCTGCTATCCACAGTTTCTGGCCGGGTTCATCCTTTGAATATTTCTCACAAAAGAGATCCAAAAGTAAACTTCTCTTCGATAGTGGCTCCATTAGATAAATTGGATTACTGTAGAGAGTAAAAGTGCACAGTCCAAATGTAAATTCACATTCATCATCCAAAAGTTTGAAAGGGGATGGAGTTTGCTCCTGTGGATCGTTATCTAACTCAAACAATTCCAGTGGTTGTAAATGCCCAGAGTCCCAGAGGCAATAAACACACCTTAACTGACAGTCAGGTGTATTTTGACAACGCAAAGAAAGATTTTCCATTTACATTCATAGGTTACATTTTTAGGGGTCTATTTTAGTCACCACCATAAACAAGTCAGTAGAAAGATCAAGTTATATATAGAAGTGCTATTAATTATTATTGTTATTATTATTCAAAACATCTCTTGATATCTGCGGAAAGCATTAGCCAACCAGGTCACATGACGCAATACAGTCAACGTACTCACTATTATCATCTTGTATTTAACTGCAATAACATAAATACTAAATTTTTTACAATGTAGACATTTTGCACAAAATAAGACACACATTAAAGTTTGGCTACGTGGTCAGTGTACACAAGAGTTTTTGCTACAGTACCATGACTGGCCACTGGGACAATTACCACAATGTGAAGATACTGTATCCTAATTTCTTCCTCCTTTATGCCCACTTCCTCTCTGCTCTGAGAATTGAACTGAGGAAATGACAACGATCATTGTGTTATTATTGGGAACATAAATGACCGACTATAAGATGCCACACTCACGGGTTTATTTTTGACATGCAGCACTGTGGCCTCGGTACCAAAACGCAACACAACCCACCTTAACAAAATCAAAATAGCACTGTACGTGTGTGTTTTAGTAGAAAACCTGCGATGACAGATCCACAGTTACAAATATGCACGTCTCTCCTGCAAAGTGCTGATGACTTTCCTGCTTCAGTCTCTCCCTCTCTCTCTCTCTCTGTCGCTCTCTCCCTCATTCATCTTGAAATGGATTGCTCTGTCACCTGGACTAACACTTTACTGAGAGCAGCCATCAATACTTTTTGTCAAAAACTGCAGTCGGCGCCAGACATGTCATCAATCACCATTTACATAAAACAAAGAGCTTTCTATGACTGCCAGTCAGAGGCAGGACTGCTCTGACGCTGCTCGAGATAAAAGAGGCCGCTTCATAGGTCCTTGGAGACAGCGACTGCACTACGGGCCTGCATGTGTATTCAATCCCAAACCAGTTGCTATTGGTTTACAAATAGCAAGCAATAAATCAATGAACCAGAGCTATTTGATCTCATCTATAGGAATAGAGGTTAAAGTATGAGTGTGAAAAATATAGATATTTAAATTTCATTCAATTTCAGAATTTCATACTGAGAGAATATCAGATCTCTACTTATTAAATCTAAGCGATAATGATAAAATACAACTGTAACATTCGATTGCTTCACCAGCATCTGTGGTATGTCAACGTCCACCTGTGTTTTGACAAGTTCATGAGTCTAGAGATATGAACGGCATCCTTCTCCAACCTCCCATCCGTCCCCAGAAGACGAAAATAAGAGCTCTGATATGAAACACACACCAGACCTCCGAGGCCTGGTTCATACATTCACAGCTTCTGACAGTCAAAGGAAAGCAAGATTTCATACCATTTATTTAACAGAAGAAATATGGTAATCTTTCTCATAATTGCTCCCTCTCCAATCCATATTTTCCAGACAAATACAGTGAGCAGACCAAAAAGTTCTGAGATAATCTATTCAGCCGATATGGTTTGTTATTTTGGAAATAATGTATTGCACGAACACTAAACACAGATTCACTCGAAACTATAACAAGATTCCTTCTGTTTTCTTCTCACCTAAGGATTAACCACGCTGAACGTGTGCACACACACGCACACACACACACAATGCGAACGTGCATGCATACTTACACGTGCATGCACACAAAGAATTCAATTTGGACACCATCATTGGAGCGCAGAGGAGAACTGGAAAGTCATATTGCTATAATGCTCAGATTATCAATCATCCTGACATTTTATTGGCTTTATCACTGTACATACCATTAAAATGATGTCTGGCCCAGATTGTCAGGGGGCAAACATTAAACAGGCCGGGATTAAAATGCAGATCCCAAACACCTTCCCCTCTGCCGCTGAAATTGCACAGGACTAGGCAGCTGGCTTTGGATGTGCTGTCAGAGGAGACATCACATCAACACGTAGCTGGGCTGACGAGTAGATAGATAATGTCACACTCAGGAAATGCAGAGGCTTCCCTCTATTTATCACATGCTGTAGTCACTCAGTGCACTAAAAGAGCGATAACAAATGAGGGGAAGAAACATCTATTAATCTCCCCTTGCTCGCCCTAATCAGACATCATTGGCAAACTCCTTTTGCACTAGAATGACACGAAGCTACCTTGGTGCTGGTGAGGGAACATATTAATACCAACACTTGTGCTATTAAAAGTAATTTTGGTGGCTCTGAAGTGGCGAGGAAAGCAAATATCCATATTTCAAAAGATCTTGACAGTTAAAAGGTTGTTAATGGGCATTTAAATGCCGGTGCCGCCGCCAGGCTGGCAGAGAGCGTCATAAAGCAAAAGAAACGTCTCCTCTCTCTCAAAACCTTTAATCAAAGCCACGTAAAGCAAATACACCACTCTGTCGGCTGTGTGTGGCAAAAAAAAGGGTTTTCAAAAGTTCTTCTTTTGCTTTCTCCCAAACTTTGTGTAGTTGTGAAACACGAATGTTTATTCACGAGAGTATGTGTTTTTGTCTTTACCACCAAAGGGAATGTTTCCCATTTCGAGTGTGGTTGGTTTCAATTAAAGTAAAAAGAAGAAAAAAAAAAGTGTAATTGAAAGAGCATTTAGAGTAAGTCAATACAAAAGTCACACTTTGGTCAACTGTTATTTCTAGGTAATGTGCCTAGACCAAGATGGTCACTTTTTCTACACCAAACTCAAACGTCCAAATTTGATTTTAAAAAGATGCAACTAATATAATTACCTTATGATCCAGCATTGTACGCTCTATCAGTATCAGCTTGACCTATACCAGTGAACCACACAGTTAATTTTATGTGATTAGCTTTAAAATGGAAGACACTAGCAAGCAAAGCAGACAATCACTAATGTTTCGGGCTCTACATAGTAGATGTCACAAGAACCGACAAAGATAAGTCTGTTTGTCGGCTTTGCAGCTGTCTTACTCTGCAAACTGCGGACGCGGCTGCAAAATTACCACCAGCGAGTGAGGTAACGGAGGCACCGCAGATGAAACGAGCACTACAGCATTAAAAGTGCAACCTATTATTTGCCAACCTCAGCCTCAGCAGGCCCCTTTGCCAGATGCTCATAAAAACACCAACACTGGTAAGATAAGGAGATTTATATGCAAGGATATTGTTTGAATTGTGACCACCGTAGATGGGAACAATTTGTGATACTATTATGTGCCTGGGAAAAGCAACACTGTGCGTTTTTATTCGCATGTTGGAGTATCACATTCGTGAAAGGTTGGGGCAAACAGTGAAAATCTGACTACACTGAAGCTTTTGTCTTTGATTTCTCTCTCCAGGACTGTTTTTTAAAAAAAACGTTCGAGGTTTGTTGGAAGTTTTTTTGGTTCTTGTTTGTAACCACTGTTTATCACAGGCACTGGTAATATAGCTTTTACCTTTTCATCCAATCAAAATGGGTTGACTGTTGGTCTGGTTCACATCTAGATCTGTCTTATTTGCCTATGTTTTGGTCTGTTGAACAGGACTGTCAAAAGTTAGAATGTGCAAAACACATAATCTCACAATTGACATGGACTTCTAAGAATGGACAAAATATTTATATATAAAAAATGAATGGAAAAATAGTTCACTAGTCATATGACAAAGAAATGGCAATTCTCAGGGTCTCGAGAGTCTTTATTTGTATTTCACAGACTAATTGCCGTTGGAGCAGCAGAGAACACTGTTGAACTCAGGATTCAGTTCAGTTAAAGTTACCGTTATGAGGCTTCATTATCCCAATGGTACTGGATATACAGGTTCTGCTGAGGTTGCATTGTTCATCTTCACTCCTTTTCCATTTTTTCTGAGGACACATTTTTCAATAAAACAGCTTCACAAACTTCTGTTGTTCACTATGGGTGTGTGTGGAAATTATGAGATCACCATTACCATTCTAAATGGGATAGCATTTCCAGTGTCTCTATGATAAGATGCACTATTAACACATATATCTGAAGGAAAATGATTAAATATATTGATCATATTTTCAGTGCTTGACTGATAGGCTGATACAATAGTCTCCATATGATATTCAGCTGACAATGAACATATCCTTTTAATTCTAGGAAAGGAAAGGGAACAAATGGTTTGACCACAGGTCTCATGACTGGACACAAGATTGTTCTGACGTAGAGCCTCATTTCCTCATTAGTGGCATCCCCCACCAGAGCCACAGTCGGCCCACAAAGGTTTCACTTCATCAAGTTCAGGTTTAGTGTTTAGATTCAGATCAAGTTTAAGATCGTTTGCATTCGAGAGAAAGCTTATCTCCAATACCGGTGCATTTCATCAGTGCTAAACAAAATGGGAAACAAATGTGGGGATAAATGTAGCATATAGGTCTGATCACGTTGTGGCCTCCATTAATCAACGACCGCAGTGTAAGGGCAAATGAATGCCAGCCTGTGTGAAGTTCACCCGAGAACACACAAGTCCTCCTGTACGGGGACGCTGAAGCCTGTCAAAAAGCCTCGAGACAGCACTGTTCCTCTCATTAATCTCGCGATAGAGGAAATGAACAGACTGACTGGGCTTGACATTTTTTGTTCGCTCATGAAGAGAAGCACAGACGAGGCTTGGAATGAAACTCCACGCATTATGAAAGCTATTATCTTCAGCTGCCAGTCACACGGAGAGGGAGAGAGAAATCTGGTAATCCAAAACTAATAGGCTGAATGAGAGGTGCAAAAAAAGTAGGGGACTGGGTCAGACCCCCACCTCACCTCCCCAAACCCTCCACCCCTCTCCTGCTCTCTCTCAATTACTGACAGACAGTTGAGAATAAGAAATGAGACTGAGAAATGAAAAATATTCATATTTTGTTCTGGATCGTATTAAACCCCGACAAAGAAAATAGATGGCGGTTTCAAATTTGACAGTGTATCAAATCTGACAAGATTTTAAACTGATCCCAAAACACAGACTGTCTGTATCATTACCGAGACAAAATAGGTTGTTCTCATCTTCAGTCATAAGAGGAAGGAGGGGAAAAGAGATTTATTACCAAAAAGACACAAATTGACGTTTTTAAAATGACTGCTCCGGCTCCTTCCTTTCATTAAATTATCTGGCGTGTAGCATAGCTTGATGTTTACAGCAAGGCTCCACTGGCACTGGTCCTCAGCCCGCCAAACCAACGAAAATAGCAAGCGTGACATAACTCAGACTACTCGATCTGCAGTCAGTCACTGCAAATAAAATCCCTTCAAATCCTTGATGACTGCAGAACACTCATCCACCACACACATCCATCATCACAGAGGTTGCCAGAAGGTCACTGATAGCTCTAATGTAACAGTCACTACCCATCCAACATAGATAATTAGTTAATTATCAATTACCACTAAAATATAAAGTTAACATCTTGTGGGGGTGGTAGCCTCCTAATATATAATTTAATCGGTTACATGAGTTTAATGATGATAATTATAATAATAATTTGGCTTTATATAGAACATAGTAAGGTACCCAAGGCCATTGAGTTGAAAAAAAGTAAAAAAAATAAATACATTTTATGAATGTGACCCTCAGGTTTTTCAAAACAAATGTATAAAGCTTACATTTGCCAAAGAAATAAATTCTCTCCCAGAGCTCATCCATTTTTATTTAAAATAATACAAAAAGAAAAAGGGGGAAAAAAAACCTTGCATCACCAAATCCACCAATGATAAATTTGGTCATACAACTCTTTTCTTGCTGCCGGATATTCTTTTCAATTCTCGGTACCTGGAGCATCCTCCAGTGGCTCGACTACATCAAAAACACACCTCATGAAAAAATCAGGAGACCTGTCTGACATGTGTCCCCATGCCCTGATGGCATGCCAACACCAAAGACCAGCATTGATTTTGTGTAACGCCGGGTCGGATTAGCCATCTGCAGGGATTAGCTGCCTGTGCAAGGCCTCAGGGTTCACTATATAACTAATAATTAATTTAAACAGCCAGGCCCATGGAAGCATACACTCACTACATGTTCCCAGCATGAGGGGTGAATATGAGTGACAGACTGTCTGGCACACTGCGGAAAAAAAAATGTGTGTGTGCATTTGTGTATGTGTGTGTGTGTAGAAATATAACAATATATATTAAACTAGATAACTATCTATACCATTATATACACACACCATAGGCTTATTCAAGCCTACTATATGTTCAAGCAGGTTCTAATCATTTGTATTTACTCTCATACATTGCTGCAGTTCCACACAGCCACCACTGTACAGGTCATGCTTTTATGTAGTGTTAATAGGATGTATTTAACAATTTGGCCCACTTTAATTACTTAAGCTGTCATAAGGCCTCATCAGGGGGCAATTAAATCCATCAGAGAGGTGTTTGCGTGATAAGCTCGAGATGATAAGACTGTGTGCCCACATGCCGAAACCATTCCGATAACATAAACAGTCATAAAGATACAGTATGTACTCAACAATAGCCATAAACGTCTCCAAAGGATAGCAACCATTTCTGGCTGCAAGAGAAAAGAAGGAGAGATAATAAGATTGTAAACAAAGTGAGCAGTTGTCACGGAGCGATGAAGAAAACCCAGTGACTCCAAGTTGATTGTGTATCAACACTGTCACCTGTGAATTAAACTTTTCTTGTACTATATACTGTAATATTAAGCCGCAATACGCTGAGACGTGAACACTGAATGCAGCACCAGACTGGGTGTAACCATATCCAGCCCACCTGAGATAACATTATGACATTGGACATTGCACTGCTAATAAATTAAAGCTTCAATCCAAATATAAATGCATTAGAGTATAATCAGAATGACTTCCCTGTATCTTCTAGTTACAACATCATACTGGGAACTAATCTGTTCCTCTTGCAGCTATTTTTGATGCGTGAAAATACAAAATCTGTGTTCGAAAATGTGTTTCAAATATCTCCTTATATATGTTAGTGTCGTAACAAACGCATGTTTACATATTAGCAAAGCAAATCCATTTGTGCCATAAAGCAACACAGCTGTTTTGCATGAAATGCAGCAAAGACTCCCTGCCTATGCGTTGTGTTTGTTTACAAGCATTTTATGAATTTCAATACAACAATCTCTATTGACGATAAAGGGCCACATGTATATATTTAAGACCATCCGAAACCAAACGGCTAAAGCTGTATAAATAAAGAAGCACAACGAAAACAATGAAAACCGTGACAAGTTGAAGTGTTTTGCCCTCGCCCTCTGTTATCGTCCCCTTCTTTTACCAATCTGCCAATAAGAGTTGCCATAGCTAGTGAAGGTAAAGGGATTTCTCCTTCTCTTCAAAAGACTTTGATCTGACTGACACACAAACGGCCCTCAGATCTTAAGCCTACAGACCCTGTTGGGCCTCTCTGCCAGGTCCGCGTGTACATGTACACTCCGTCCCTATGAGAATTCAATACCCTCCTCCAGTTTCCCTTCTCCTCTCCTTTATCCATTCTCCTTCCTCCTCCTGCTCGGCCTCCTCCTTCTCCTCCTCTTCCTCTGCTGCCTGGTGTTTTGAAACATCTGAGTACAGACATGTTCTTTGCTTTGGAGGACCCAGGGGCCTGAGATCCAGACAGAGGGAGAAAATAAAGGAACTCTACAGTGCCCCCCGGTACAAACACTATCTCACCACTACCACTGGGGAGAAACTCTTAAATTTCACCAAACGTCTGGACGGACAGAGAAGATCAGAGGACTGTTTGGTCTGTTGTTCACATAATCATACTGTCAGCTTATGGTGCAGTCAGCAGCTCACTGCAGAACCACTACGATGGGAGTGGATGCATTTATCCTAATGGATAGAGAGTGTTTTATGAAGGCAAACAGAGAAGGAGCATACTACACTACACAGAGTGCTGGCCCCAAAATGGAAGGGTTGTTCCTTGTAGTTTTCCAGCACAGAGACGTGTCAGCAGCCTGAACATGAAACATGCCGTCACTGTTTCTTATCTCAATATGTCCCTGGGTGGAAAAGTGAGGCAACGGCTTAGTGATGTCTTGCAGCCTGCCTGACCATTAAAACATACAGTATTTCCATGCTGATGGATGTCAGATGTGGCCTCAAAAAAAAGCCATAGCTCACCCTTGATTTCTGCACACATTCCCGACTACAGTTTTCTAAACTTATTTTTCATGCTTTGTGAACGGAATAAGTAAATAAAGGCTATAAGCAAGTTAAAATAGTTTAGGTGGAGAACAAATGTGCGGGCAGGTGAGCCAACGAAGGCCGTTATCGCCCTCATATCTTCCTGTTTAAACAACATCGAGTTCTCTGTGCGGCGGATTAGAAGGACACTCAGTGGTTTTCATAAGTGAAAGCTGTGAAAGATGTGCGTAAGTTTATCCAAAATGGAAACAGGAAATGAGTTACAGCTGTGCTGAGAATGTGGCACAGCTGTCCAGGGCCAGAGATGGTTTGGACAGGATCGCAGAGGGAAAAAAAAAAAGAGGATTCACCCAAGACGGGTGTAAGAAGCCTCAAATTGTAGAGCAAGCAAAAAGGACGGCCTTCATGTACTGTAGTTTGTCACTTCACGAATGGCAAACTATAATTAAACCTGACTCAAATCATAGAGGTTAAAAGATAATCATATTTCATCCTCATCCTCACCAAAATGGAACGGCAAATTCTTTCAGCAATCACGGGGCTGCTACCTCTAATAACAGCTTCAAACTGCATTTTACGGTCATAGGATTTATTCATCTACCGACAACATTTATCATGCAGCACTTCTTGAAAAAAAAAAATCCCTCCCCGTAAACTCTAAACATGGAAAAAAACTGCAATCACACTCTCAAATCTTGGCACGGATACAGCCATGTATCTGTCTTTACTTTTCACCCTTGGGCCCTCTAGGAAAGACTGTGGGAGATTGAAAGCCATGAAGCGACCAAAATGGCCCAGACTATACCAAAGGAAGCTCCTTTGTTCCTCTTCCAAAACAGGCTCCAAACCTTTTTTCCCTTTTTTTTCCTTCATCTGGGACTCAGCCAAGGGAAGTAGAAGTATGGCTGCCCCACTCTGTGCTTTGCCCTAATATGTTCCATGCCTTCCAGTTGCTTACATCATCAATCTGGAAGATGGGCAAGTGTGATGGCTTGAACATAAACATTGCTTGCATTATGGGCTAAAAGAGACACAGGCTGTGTTTCAAACATTCAGGAAGGGCCTAATCAATGGTGGGTATCTTGAGTAACTTTATGTAATGTACTTTAAATTGAAGGGTTGATGACCAGAAAGTGGTTTAACAATATAAAAATTCACCCAGATCATCAACTTCGAGCAGTAAGCATGTTATCGGCAGCCAAGCGCCAGTCCTAATCATCTCCCTGTTAATGCTTCTTTAGAAATGCACACCCCCATGTCAAAACTTGAGTACACATTAACTCACCCCAAATCCTCTACTTACTAAACATGTCACTAATTAATTATACATCAGACTTTTTTCTCTCTCTCTCTCATATTTATATGGTGTTTCAGCAGAATTTGTGTAGCAGTTGTAAAGTGTTTAAAAAGCGTTTAAATATGTACGAGAGTCGAGATCTTAGCGATCGTGCGCGCGCCGTACAGTGAATGTTTACGCAGTATCAAAAGACTGTGCTATGCCGATCAAAACGAGAAAGACATATGGACAGTTTGTTTTTCACTTGCCAAAACAGAAATGGGAGTATGTCCACTAGGGCCTCATCAGGTCAAATCATAAAGATCCATCACTGGGTTTGCACTCTTCTGAAATGCTAAGGAAACATATTGTACATTTTAAGACCCTTTTTATTCATCCAGACTGTGTACTAAAACTAATTGGATTTCTGTCAATGGAAAAAAAATATATCCCTGGGACAGCTTTGAACTCCGTAGCACTGACTATCCAACTGCGCAGGAGGGAGTGGGACCTTGCCACATGCCAAGCACCAGGGAAGAAAATTAAATCTGTGGTCAACATAAAATATTAAAATAGTATGGTATCAAGTTTTTTTTTTTAATGATGTCAGGGCGGCTCATTATGGCGAACATAGCAGTAAATTAAGCTATATTTAGTGGGTGATAATTGAAATCATAGCTGTAGTCATTACCGCTGACATGTTTCTAAATAATACCCAATAAATCCCGTCTTTTTAGCAAGGTCCCAATGACAGCTGGCAGCAGTGAAAAATCTAAAGTAGAGAAACAGAATCTCTTTTACTTTCTTTCCTCTCGTCAACCCCCCCCCTCCAAAAAAAACTCTACTTTCTCTTCCCCTCTCTCTTAAAGCCAATAAAATGTCAGCTTTTATTCTCCTCCTCCAAAAGTGTTGGCTAGATGTCAGCGGGCCTTTCTAAAGCTCTGCCACTGCAAGCCGAAGGCCTGTAAATCTACGTGTCAGTGGCACGCCATCCGTCTTGGGATATACAATAAAAAATGTGATGCGCTCATAAAAGGAATGGCATCACTGCCCAGTATATATAATGTGAACAAAAGGAAAATAAAGATGTTCCACTCCATTCTGAATCCAAAACCACAAGACGGCCCGAGATTGAGGGAGAGACAGGAATGTGGGATGCTCTGGGAGGATGATGGCGGCTCCTGACATTGATTAACAGATAGTTCAGTGGGCTTTTGATGTGTTTAAACGGAGAGATAAAGATTTATACTGTTTATGTTCCAGTCGGGGTACAGGAACTGATAGACTAGCCAGGTGCTCGGCTATCGAGGATAAGGTTCGCAATCGTCTATTTTTTTTCCTTCCTGTCAAACCAGCCAAAGGACCTAAAACCAGCAGTATATAGATCCTACTGACAAGTACTGCTTGTGCAGCAGAAGACTGATTTAGCTTATCCTTCTCTTTCACCTGTATTGTTCTGCTGCTGTAAATACCCAATAGAGCATCAAATACAGTATGTGTTACCCCACTGCTGAAAATAGTCCCCAATTATTACGATATTTAAAAAATAAAAATCATCAATCAAAATGCCACGCCAACGAATTTGGTGAGTTGGAGAAATATAATCTGCCAAATTTCTCTCAGCAGCAGTCTCAAGAGAGAACTTATATATAAATAGAAGTCGCTGTTACACACATGTATTATTCTGCAGTGCTGTAGGCAACATTATGAGCTCTTGCGCAGTGTCTCTGGATCATTTGCTGCCACAACTTCCTTAAACAAGTTTGGCAGAAGTAGTGGGAGATATTTTTACTTGCACAGTGCATGTCCACAAGTTAAATCACAGCAACAGTGCAGCGTGGAAGGCACCAATTGTGTGATTGCTCAACTTAGACTATTTTGTTTAGCTGTCTACCGTACGTTCTCACAGTTGCAAACTCTAAAAAGTATATAATGGTGTATGAGGTGTGAGATACTACAGTTTCTCGAATGAAAAGTGCTGACCCTATGAGGGATGAAGCATGAATTGTAATACGTTTAGTATGTAGCAAATACAGGTTTAGTTTAATACAATAATAAATGTAAAGAAACAAATCCAAATGTTTTTAGAAAAGATAGTCGCCAAAATCTTTCACCAAAAAGTGTAGGCATTTCAACTTATGTATGTAGATCTTAAATCGCATGTTTATGTTGGAGTAAAAATACCAATACAAATGGCTATATCTCTCATTGCATGGTTATTCTGTTTTTCATTGACAAAATGCACGAAAAATATTTTTGAGTGGTTCAAACCTATGTTTTTTTTTTAATCCAAAGGAATAATTGAACATGATTCTGGTCGATTTTGGCGGCGATGTGCTCCATTAGTGGGTATATGAGTATGCAGAATATGCAGTTCATCTAAGTGCATCATCTGCCCTTCAGGTAAATTCATACTGAAGCAAATTTGGCTTAAGTGGAGCTACACAGCTGGAAACAGATAAAAACAACAATGCACCATCTACTGATTCAGACATGTACAGGCATAATGAAGGCCACATTATTGTGGCTCGGCTGCAATTTGTGGGAGAGTTTTCAATCATTTAATCATCCACAAGTCAGCCATCTTGCAAAAAAAGAAAGCAGATAAAATGGGTTTTGGCTCAATTCAAGTTACACTGAGATGGTTGTCTTAATTAACTTAATGCAGAAAAAGGCTTCTCGTCTCAGATGACTATCTCTGAAAACTTCTGAAGATCTAGTTTAAGACTTCGACTGAAACTGTCCAAAACAGAACCCCATCTAAATGCTTCGAAAAGACAAATCTTTACTTCTTCACAATGGGATCCAGCTACTGATGCTCTCTGCTTGCACTGGTTTGACTGTCCTCAGTTGTATGAAAAGTGTTTGCTGCACTCACATAAAAGCAAATTGTGATTTAATCTTAAATTGGAGAGATGGAGGATCAAGACAAGCCATCCATTAAGCATAACAGCCTCAGCTCTGTCATTCTGTCACTTTCTCAGAAGTACATCATTTTAAAAAGAAGCATCTCAATGAAAATTAAAGCTGTTGTATTTTTTTCCCTATTACCACAGAATGATACCAAATATCAATGTCCTTGATATGAATAAGTTATTTCCTGCCAGACCACGTCCCTCTCATCCTTCTGGTTTAAATCTCTTAGGGTTGGGAGAGCTCTGCATCCTCCTTAATTTATGAGACGCAGATCAGGTTATACGAGTATATCGGTCTAAACAGGCCTGATAGATCGGATATGGAATATATTTCCTTAGCCGAGCAGACTACGCCACCGCCATTACCAGAGACGCACACGCTATGCTACCAGTTAAGTGATTTGAGGACTTCATACTGCAAATGTTTCATATCCTCTCCTCCTAACTGACACTTTATCTGCATACCGGCATCTCCGCAGATTGAACACTTAGGCGAGACAATGACAGGCTCTCTTCCCGTTGTCACTTCTCATTCTTGCACCAGTCTAATGCCTCTGACTGGGCCTCTGCCAATAACAGAGCCACCCCCCCAAGCCCCTTTTTCTAACCATCAAACAACCAGTCTACCTATCTCAGATAAAAAAGAAGCACTTGATGTCTGTGACACTCATTTGTCAATTAGCAGGCCCCTTCCAGTGTCGACACACAGCGACTTGAAAGACAGAGCGCCGCCTGTGACGAATTAGAAGAGACAGATGAGTGAGGCATGAGCACCGGAGTAATACTATAATGTTCTTTGGGTATGAATTTAAAACGACACAGATGACAGGACATACAAGGTTTTATTTCATTTCTCAGTGTACCAGGCCTCCCTACTTTGTCTTCTTTGTTCTCTTTTCATCAGACTACTTACATCTCATTTTGACAGCCGGGCGACATTTAGAGCACTTTCGGTTGAAAACGCGAGTTAGCATACTTGATTTGTCATTAAAATGCAAAACGCCTGCCATCACCGACATCGCCGGGGTAAGTATACCCCCCGTACACACACACACACATACTGTACATACACACGCATAACAGGTTCATCTTAAATGCTGAAGTCCAATGGAGTCAGATCTTTCTTAACTACTTGCTAAGTTTCAGCCTCAGTCTAATGCCAGGAATTCATCTGCTACACAAAATTCGGAATAGTTCCACACATCTTCAGATCATATACTGAGTAACGCTCAGTATCGACCCCAGTTTGCAGTCAGAGAAATTAATGGCTATAAATTTTAAAAGGCAGGTGAATTACTCCAAAGTCTGCAGAAACATCACTTCTGACTGTAACTGCCAAAAGGGGAACTGCTCCTACTTGGCACTGGGTGAAAAGACGACACAACAGGATGAACCACAACCTAATTAAAGCTTGTAATTAAAAGCATTAGTTGTGCTACTATGCTATATTTGTCAGCTCTGACTGTAGATGGAGAAAGAAGCCATCAATAATGGAGGACGGAGTCAAGTACTGGTTAAATAGTTTCCAAGTTAACTCTTGGCTATCCTCTGAGAGCTTCAAAGGTTGATTATAATGAGTGGAAAATTAAAATGTGTCAAATTGACAGGGGGTAGTGAAAACAGATCTAATGTGGAAAAAGAAAAAAAAGTCTTCTCTTCAGGTTGGGCCCAAGGTTTCATAAATGCTGGCATTCCACAGATCTTTTTCCATAAGACGCCAGGGAAAAAAGAGACTTCCTGTGATTCGCAGACACATGTCTTCCCCATACCTCATGTGTCCAGGGCGACGGTGCAGCGTGTAACAGATGCAGGCAGCCGAGTCACAGACAAGAGCCGTGTCAACACAGCACATGCCCTAACGCCGCATTGTGTACACACCTGACCGGGAACAAAGTGGACAACACAGTAGCATCCGAGCCCGCCCTGAGACAGAAGTCTCACTGTGAGCCGCACGTCTCAACACATTGATGAGACAGGCTGACAATGCAGCACGCAGAGGGAGAGGAGTGGGTGTGACAGCCCGCTACCATTATTTCATCCTGCCATTACCTGCCCAGCCACTCACAGTTCTGCTCACAGAGGACAGATGCACAAACACAACATGCAAGAAACCAGCACAGGCATGCACACAGATATAAACATGTGTGCAACACACATACACACAAAATGCATAGGAGTCAGTTAAAAAGGCGATGCCAGTGCCTTGCTTCTCATTGTGACTCATTGTCAGGTTTCCAGATGAGCGTTGTCGATTGCGCTGACAGAAATCAGCATATTAGCAACAGCAAACTCTGGCGATGTCTCCCTCTCGATTTGACTCAAGCGGCACGAAGAGGAGCGTGATGCTGACGGCCGTCCACGGGGTTTCACTATCATGTGCATCTGTTTACAACCGGTTCGCTCCAGCTGACACTGAAATGGGGTCATGGTGTCAATACACGTCTCAGCAGTGTGACATGTTATGTGAAATGATGGCGAGCGAAACTTCTTCATTCCTGAACGCTGAAGCTACGGATTTACAAAAGACTAGAAGAGTGAATAAAATTCCAGATGTTGAATAGAGTAACATTGAAAATTTCTGATTTTTTTCCCCTGATCTTTAAGGCCACAGTTCAATTGATGATACTGTGTAGTATTTACATTTTTGACTACAACTGTCAAAAACACAGTTTTTCACGACTACATTACTGTGTCTCCAGTCAAATATTATTTCACTTAATGTACTTTATATGGTTAATTTATTTTCTACAAGGAATAAGCACGTCTTTAAAGTTTATTTCACTCATAAAAACAACATGGCTGAATACATATAGAACAGGTGTGCCCAGGTGTGTAAATCTGAGCACTAGGTAAAAAACCTGTGACAACACCACTGTTCCCACACTGGACATTTTAAAGGACGTGTGGGCTCAGTGTCTGTGGAGCTCTTACTAATGAGGTGTGTGTAGATTAGTGGAGTCACCTCCGGACACTGCCACTGTCTTCAGACAGAGATTGCCTCAGTAAAGCATCGGATTATTTGCAGGGTAATATCAGGTTCCGATTTGGTATTCAGGTTTAAACAGAGATGTTTCCAAATCGGTGCTTATGCTTTTCGCCCTGACACCAAATCCTACTCGATTCCTAGATACTCTGTTGGGCTATCAGATTGATTTTTGGTCTTTAAAATCCACCCAAAGACCAAGACAGGAATGAAGCAGCACAGAGTTCAGGGGCAGAGAATAATTCTATACAGGAAGAGCTTTGCACCACTAAGCTGTGAGTCAGGGGCCTCTGTCTACGAGGTGCATTCTTATGGGGATCAAAACTACTCGGGGGGTGGGGGTTGCTTTGCTTTAGTTAGCATATAACATTATCACATGTTGAGCTGCTTATTGAGTTTCACAGCTCCACCCCCACCATGACTTTGCAATGTTGTCATGTGAGAGCCAACAGACGCCAACATTAACAGAGAAGGAGTTTCAGAGAGAATAATGGCCGCAAGTACAGCTTCTACAACCACACTAGCAAGTCAGTGACATATACTTTTTAAGTGCAGATACAGTGCACTGGACCACACGGCGGGTATTAAAATGTTACCACGACAACTCACTCTTGAGAATCTGATTAAACGCATATTGACAAACATAAAATGTGAGCGAGGTTTTAGAAGTTTTAGTCCATATGAACCATTTACGATAACACAGAAGTACTTCAAGGCCTGTCTGTGTGAATTCTACATTCAGGTTCTCAATGTGAACCATTTAAATTCAAACACTGTCTATAGTGGAGGAAAAAAGGATGAATCACTATGTAACAGATCGCTCTGTCCACGACCAAACCGTCAATCAATAGTCCACTGATATGAGCCCCAAATGGTTCGAGCACCACCTCATTACTTCTGCACCGCTCCTCTGCCCACGCCACCCTTTGAAGTTTCGTAATGATATCTGACATGCGAGATTAGCCGAACTGAAAATTAATAATAAATTAGTACTATCTTAGTTATAAATATTTGATTCCAAACATCAAGTCCTTAATGTGACAGGTTCAAGGGCGAGAAACATAATACCATGCTTGATCTCCCTGAAACCCACACACATATGGGTTGTTCCAGTCAGTTTTCATGAAGCGTCCTCTGAGGTACAACTCAGACATCTACTATTTGGCTGCCAAGTATACTGTACCAGATATACAGTACACGGTATTGCAGTTACGATCATCTGTCAATCATATTATGTAAAGAATAACCATTTGTGCACCACAATACAGATTTTTGATAACTGAAGGAAGAGGGAATATAGAAAATATAACTGCAATAAAGTCTATTTAGACAGTCTCTATTTGATTGTGCTTCAGTGGTCATCATATAAAACACAATGATGTTTTAATTGTTCTAGTATTTTCTTTTACTAGGTTGAATTAACCAACCACCCTCAGACTCAACAATGCTTGTAATAATCAAAATAATCGACCAGTCATTCACAATGACTGGGACTTCACACAACCTCTTATGTAATGCTGAGCCCAATACTATGCAAAAAAGTGCACTAATGAATAAAGGGCAGTGGTAAACTCATTTCCCTGTGTTGTTATGTTTTACACCACCACACTCACAATGCCTCACCCAATGGTTCATTCATTCATTAATCCAATAACCTAAGCTAAAATATAGCATCAGTCAAATAGAGGACTTGTCATCTTAGGCTTAAGACGACAGTTATAAACAAATCACCTCATCTGAAGCGACGTCGTGGCCCGACAGTCATAATACGTGTTCAGAAACAAAAGCATCTTATCACCATCATCTCCCCCTTTTAACTTGCCAGATCAACTATACTAGTCTGCTGGAGAAATGGCAGCCCCCTCTGAAGCAGCTGCCACAAGGGGTTCCTTCATGTCCTGACAGAGGAATCATGTCTTCTATTTGCCCCGGAATTAGCATGTCACATTTATCGATCGGGCCTTTTATCCCGCTCCGGCGTGACGCCAGCCGAGCCCGAGTGCTCCTTCAGCTATTTGATGTTCTGATGACACTCTGATCACCTATAGACTCATTCAATCGCACCTGATTGGAGGTAACAGACTGAGAGAGACAGACAGCATATGCATCCATGTGATCACACACTGCGTTTAACACCCACCTGAGCTGATTGAAGCTCAGATCCAGCCTCGTCGCAAAGTGTCCATATGTGTCTCCGAGGAAGTCTGGGATGTCTCTGCAGTCCTGTCCAATGTAGGAAATCTTCAAAAGAAAGAGAAAGAATATATATATATATATAATTTATCATACACACATACACATATATATATACTGTATATGTGAGATCAAACCGACATGACCACAACCAAACAACAGATTTAGGATATATCATCTGACATACTTTATCTGTAACATTTTGAATTTATTATATGAGTGATAGAGGAAGTACATTATACAGCAGCTAATGTGATTTTATTATAACACCCAGAAACACGTTTATATTCTGATATGCGTCCCAGCCTTCATTAAACATAATGTAGAACAGCATAACTATGTGGTCTGCAGTGCACATGGATGTAAACATGATATTATTTTCTCCAGTGAAGTCGTAGGAGGAACTAAAGTGAAAGTCACGTCCGGTACGTTGACAGCACCGTCACATGACACCGGCGATGTCGGAAGAAAGAAAACAGAACGAGCAAACAGGAAGCGCCGGCACAAACATTTGAACGTGCACCGGGCAAAGTGCGATTTCAAGTTTCCGCTGTGGACTTACCTGAGTCCCATTCAAAGACACTGACGAGTCGCTGTGTGCCATAACTTTCTCCAGAGAGTGACAGCGTGTCTCACCGTGTGTGTGTGTTTCTATCCGAGCTAAAAGTCGACGTTGTGCTCGCGCGAGGTTATTTTGAAACAACCCAATTCCTCAAATTATAAAAAAGTGAAACAATAACTTTTCATCAGTTGTATGACAAGCCATGAAAAAAGTCTTCAGGTTATATTTCACTGGGGTTTCATAGGGCCTTTCTGCCTCTGCGAACTTTGACAAAAACTCCTCTCCGGAGGCTCTGTTCAGACATCCCTACACTGTCAACACTTGTTGGTTCCACTTACCAGTGCCACCAGTTATTTGTAAGATGCAGTATCTTTTTTATTAGTTCTGCGAATAAGCATAATGCCGAAGATATGAAGCAGTATGTTTGTGATTGTTTTTGGTCCAGACCACATCACGAAAGCAATAAATGCAACAGATTTGGTTTTAATATTACAGCATGAGAGTCTGAGAGAAAAATATGTGTAGTCGACTTCTACGGTTAACTGCAGAAGGAGTATGATATTTTCCTGGACTGACACCTGTTTCTTCATAGTAGCCTACAGTATATGTGTAGAAGCAAAGGGTCACAATCATCAGACATATGCAGGAGTGTGTGTGTGTGTGTGTGTATATATATATATATATTATACTTATTCTTATAGGGGTTGGGTGGGATAACACATGCTGAGTCTGTTAATGAAATATGAAAACATTTTGACAGCATTTTCCTTTTATACACAAAGTAAATATTTCTTTTACTCCAGTCTTTACAAGGGATGTGAATGTAAACAAACCTTTACAGCTTTATGTTAACCATATGTCTTGTGTTTATTTCAGTCCAAGTCAAAACTCTGTAGGTTTGCAGGTCAGCTATAACCACTCTGGACTGGAGGCCAGTAGGTTTTCATACACTGTTACAGTGTGTGGTTTTGTGATATGTCTGTTTCCCATTGGGGTTCCCCTGCTAGCTTGTCAGTTGTGTTTAATAGCTGTTTAACACTGCCTATCAACTTGAATTTTCTCATTAGTGCAAGATGATGCATTTGAGATTACTGCCCACACTGACAGCAAAGGACTGTGGAAACCTGCCACCCTTGATCTCATTTAATGTTATGTGAAGTAACATGTATCTCAGTGTGATGATCAAACAAATAAATAAAATCATAATCTGAATAATCTCTAAACATAATCTCTCCTTTTTATATCAATAGATATGTAGATTGAACATCCATCCATTCATTGTTTTGTGCATGTGTCTCTGTGCCCTAAGAGCAGACAGTCATTGCAGCCAAACACTACATTAATTCACTGCTGACATATTACTCTGTAGTTGTGTTAATGACTAATAGAGGAGCTGTTGTGTTACTTTGAGGATCTATGGTGTAACCCTGCACACTTTTGCGGGTGGAGAGCGAGCCTCGTTTGAATGGACGTGAAAGTTTGGGAGCGACACTCTGCTTCCACTGCCGCGCTGCGCGTGACGTGACGTCACGTGGGACCTCCCATACACGGAAAAGCTCCGTGTTTCCTTGCTGTCCGCCCGGAGAGAGCGCGAGCGCCTGCACGGCTGCAACCTCATCCTGGCTGCGCGCGCTGTCTCCGGGTATGGCAGAATGCAATTTAGATGTGTCGTGTCTGTTTCATTGCAAACCGGTTTTCTTTTAACAGAGAGACTAAATGTTGTTACAGTGTTATTTTTTTAAAAATACTTTTACCCCTCTGACGTTTTACACCGGAGCTTATTAGACAATGCTTCCAGGTAATGTCGTGTCACCGACTTTCCTGTAAACCTGTCCGCCATCCTTCGAGTTGTAGCAAAAATATTTTTCGTGCATGCGTTTCAGTGGTTCTGTTAATCTCCTGTGCAACCTGCATTTTATTTCCTCTGTCTCTGTTACTAAGACATAAACGTGGGCTGCAGGTTATGGGTTATGGATTATCTTCTGAATGTAAACAATGGAGTAAAAAAAAGGGTAAAATATATTAAATAAAATTAATAAACTCGTGGTAATTGATACGAGCCTCAAAACAGACTGGATGTAAAAAAATATGGTCAATTTATGAATTAGAAACAACTGGTGAAAAAAAATGTGCAAATGTAATCAAAAGAGGTTTATTGTGTATTTTCAATTTTAAATATCCATGTAAAAATTATCTGTGTTCCTCCTGCACGCGGCTCCCACTAATCCTGCAAAACATATTTCCTCATGAGATGTAAATAGTTGTATTTGCATGCGGGGAGTTATTCATAAACACGTCGGTGTTGTGAAATATAGGGGGGGGGGGGGGGGGGGGGGGGGGGGGGGGGGGGGGGGGGTATTAAAACTTTCTATTTAAATATCATGAATTATGGTCGCAAAAATGTGTTCCCATTTAAGGGGAATGCCAAGTATTTTGGTGTCTGGTGCAGGAGCCCATTCGTCATACGGACAATAAAGAGGGTTTTCGCCTGACAGTGGAAATTTATGGTTGCCCTTCTTTGCCCTAATAACTCACATATTGTGTCACGGAGTGACAGCCCTTGCAGAAAACAGCAAGCCTGTTATCAATCACACATCTTTGCATATTGTGAAACGTCCCCCCCCCCACACACACACCCTTTTTTTTTACTGCCAGAGAAAAACAGTGAGAACATTTGAAGGAAAATTAGAGCTCCACTCATTTGGACTTTCCCTTTTCCTCCCCTGTCTTAAACTCACACCATTAAACTGAAAACGACTACAGGCCTGTTTCTGGTTTATTTATATTACACATTATCTCAAAACTCATGACGTCCGCCTTCATAGGGAAGACAAATAGCTATTGTTTGTTTTTGTGTGTGTTGGTACACAGTTTACAAAGCTGTAAACCAGCAGGGCCTGGGTCTCTCTTTGTGTTCCCCCCAGACTCTGAACTGAAACGTGTGTTTTTACTCTTGTGTGTTATTAGATTTATTTGTAAATTGTTTCCTGGTAGATCCAGACTTTAAACATATGGAGAGAATGTCAGTTTGGTTTGACTTTACTCACCGTAGCCTTCATCCCAAATTGCATTTGTGGCACATTATGCACTCCAACGCACTGCGTGGTTTTAGTTTTCTCCTTATTTAATTTGTGTGTTTTTGTGTGTGTGTGTGTGTTTCAGGAAAAACATCATTTGCCCCTTGCACCGTCCACTCCAGGTTTTCTTGCCTTCCAAGTTGACCTGTCAAGCAGATTACCGCAGAAAGAGATTAATGGCAGAGGCGGGTTGCAATAATAATCGTTTTGTTTGATGTGACAACTTTGATAGGCGTTGATTTACTTACAAACTGATAGGCTTTTAATTGAGCGCCTCCATCCCGATGGAGATGAAAGGCAAACCGCATTGAAAAGCTGCCCGATTGCCCCGCAGCCTCAATACTGATTAGCCATCTCAGCGGTGAATAGTTCAAGGCATTTTCAACTTCTTTTCTCCACGGCCTGACACACCATCCCTCTTCCTTTCTCCGCGCCGCTCCGCTTTGCCTCCCCCCCTGAAGGAAATAAATCATTTTCATTGTATGTAAATAAAATCGAGCTGACATCAATATAACATGTCTGGATTTCTGTTGTGTTCCCGGTCTTTGTTGCTCTTGTTTGCAGATGACAGTGTGCCCGAGGCGGATGACAGCTTCGACGCAACACAATAGCAGATGCGTTCAGCCAAAATGGACAGGCTTCTGTTTGGACACACCGCGGCGTTTCACACATATATATCTATCTATCTATCTATCTATCTATCTATCTATCTATCTATCTATCTATCTATCTATCTATCTATATATATATATATATATATATATGAATTCTCATATATTGTTTGTTGCTTCATTCCCTTTAGATTCTGTCAGGTTATGAAACGTTAATTATGAATTTGTCACTTTTTACTACACACCTTTCATTTTTCAGTATTCGTTGCGTTTGTTTTTCTTTGTGTGTGTGTGGCGCCGGTGTTTGTTTCCACGCGGCGTCTCAATAACACCACATCCGTCCGGTTATACCCGACACAGAACTTTTACGCACAGCTCCTCTGTGGAATGTGAGAACGGGACAGTCGTCGTTATGGGTCTCGTCGTATGTGTCCCCTCCGAGGTGTCTGATGAGCGACCGGGGAAGTTACAGACTTTATTGGACGGCCATGGGAATGGATGTGCCTGGGCTGTGGATGTCGGGCTGTTGCTTATGCGTCTGAACAATTAAATCCAAACTCGAGGTTGTGATTTACCTCCTGTGAAAACTGCCTGTCTCTCGCAGAATGTCTCTCTCCATCCCCATTTGTTCTCTCCCCGCAGTCACACTGGCATGTAATCAGCCACAATAGCTGACATAAATCAAGCGGCGGATTGACAGCGTCTGACAAATAACTGATTGATTGCGGTGGAGAAGAATTGACACTTGACGGAGGGGTGGAGATAGAAATAGAAGGGCGGTGTATATTATACTGAAAACATGTGACATTCGCATCCCTCCATCACTACATTGGTCTATTCCTGTCAACGCTTGTCTGTTAAGGGAACTCGAGCTGAAGTGGTTGGTTTTACGTTTGCCAGTCCCAGGCGTGGACGTGGCACACTGTGCGCTCTGCGGGTAAACCTGAACACGGTTTCCACCCACAACTTCATTAATAACAGTCATCGCCTCTTATTATATGACGACGCAATGACACGGTCGCAAATCTCTTAATAAAATGACAATGTTTGGTCCCAGACTCAGATTCTATTATAAACTCTGGATGGATGAACTGAATGTCGTTGGAATGCGCAGTGAAAGGGTGGATTGCACCTTTAATTTGACGATTGTGGAATATTATTCAGTTAATAGATGATATTATTACTGTTAAGTTATTTGATTACGTTGGTTATTTATTTTGAAGTCCGTAACCACCACCCCTACATGTAAAAAAAAGCGTCTGCGTTCACAGGAACCACGATATTAAAGCCTGTCTCCTCCCCCGAGCTGTCAAAATAGAGGCGCTTACAAAGAGGAGAACGTCACATCCCCTTGACCCTCCAATCACCTCGGGGTCCCATTTGATTGGAAGGCGGCAAAGGCTTTAATCTCGGACTAATTCAGCTGCTTTTGAAGTGAAAATTCCTGCCAGTCCGTACTCCGGGAGTGCAGAGCGAGGAGCTGCACACAGACGCACACAGGGCGCACGCAGCGCGCACGGTGCCAGACGCAGCCGCGGATCCGCGATCACCTCCACCAGCTGCCGCGCCTCGTCTCCTCTTCCCAACCAGGATTACCGATTATTCAACCGTTTCACTATTCTTCGTTTGTGTTTTGGTTCGGTGGTGGGGTTTTTTTCCTCTCACCCCGTTAAGAGAGAGAGAGAGAGAGAAATAGAGTGAGAGAGAGAGGCTCGGTGCTCGTTTGGCTTTTCTTAATGAATCTGACGACAGCATCGCCGTTTCATTTCCTGACTATTGGGACATGATCACGTCGCCCTCGGCGTCTGCCCTGAAGAATACTGATACTCGTGTAGCCTGGGAAAGCAGCAGCAGTTGTCGGAATAGCAGCTCGGCGAGCATCAACAAGCCGTTTCTCCACTCCGCGCCTCCGACTGATCCACTACGGCAAGCGAAGCGACTTCCCATCAAGCTTCTGAAAATGCTCACGGCACGGTCGGGACACATTTTGCACCCGGAGTATCTGCAGCCTTTGCCTTCCACCCCGGTCAGTCCCATAGAGGTAAGGGAAACGTCCGAATCACTTAGCGCCGGGGGGGAGAATGTGGCGTATTTCGGTCGTTGGTGTTTCGTGTGCCAACGAGGCTGTAGCTACATGATCCCCATAACTGTCCGAGTGTGATCCCTGTGTGTTGAGCTACTGTGTGAAGCATGAAGCCCGGTTGTTTGTTTTGACAATCGTCGCGAGTGTAGTGGAGCCGTGCGTAATTGTGGCCCCTTTGCGCATTTCCGCTTGGAAATGTCAGGATGTGTCCTCGTTTTCTTAACCCGCGCAGTGTGTAAACATCTTGATAAGCGACATATTGAGACTAATTCATCAACATATATTTCATCTTTTTGTTTTTTGTGTTTTTGTTGTTGTTGTTTTTTTTCGCAGCTAGATGCCAAGAAAAGTCCGCTGGCTCTGTTGGCGCAGACCTGCTCGCAGATCGGCAAACCGGACCCGCCGCCCTCCTCCAAACTCTCCTCCGTCACCTCCAATGGATCTAGTGAGAAGGAATCTAAATCCGGTCCTTTGAAAATGAGCGACATCGGAGTGGACGACAAATCGAGCTTCAAACCTTATTCTAAGCCGTCAGACAAGAAGGACTCGTCTTCGGGCGTCTCGGCCGGGGAGAAGTCTGGTTTCCGAGTGCCGAGCGCCACCTGTCAGCCGTTTACGCCGCGGACAGGCAGCCCCAACTCCAGCACCTCAGCGTCCCCCATGCCGTCGGAGGGCAAATGCGGGGAGCGGGATGACAAGAAGGAGGCTGATTGTAACAAGAACGGCACGACGGACGGATCTGGCACCACGAGCCACAGCAGGATAAGCGTGAGCTGTGGTGGAATTAACGTGGAGGTCAACCAGCACCAGGAGACGACGCCTGGCACTAAAACCACCTCCTCCTCGGACTCCTCATCTGTCACCTCTGTATCCTCCGCATCCGTTCTCGGCTCAGGACTCGTGGCGCCGGTTTCTCCTTACAAACCGGGCCAGACGGTTTTCCCTTTGCCTCCTGCGGGCATGACCTACCCAGGTAGCCTGGCTGGGGCCTATGCGGGTTACCCTCAACACTTCCTGCCCCACGGAGGGAGCTTGGTAAACGCACAGCTGGCGAGCTCACTGGGCTGCAGCAAGGCTGGGTCCAGTCCTCTGGCCGGGGCTTCTCCGCCCTCCATCATGTCGGCCAGCCTGTGCAGAGACCCTTACTGCCTCAGTTACCACTGTGCCAGCCACCTAGCGGGCGCGGCCGGTGCCTCCTGTACGCACGAGTCCGCAGCCGCAGCGGCCGCGAACGCCCTCAAGTCCAGCTACCCACTCATGTACCCGACACACCCCATCCACGGCGTCCACTCCTCGGCGCCCTCTTTTAGCGGACACCCCTTGTACCCGTATGGTTTCATGCTCCCCAACGACCCGCTCCCGCATGTTTGTAACTGGGTGTCGGCAAACGGACCGTGCGACAAGCGTTTCTCCACGTCAGAGGAGCTGCTGAATCACCTGCGGACACACACTGCTTTTACCGGGGCCGAGAAGCTGATCTCGGGCTACCCGGGCTCCTCGTCACTGGCCAGCGCCGCAGCAGCGGCCATGGCCTGCCATATGCACATGCCACCATCAGGAGCCCCCGGGAGCCCCGGGACTTTGGCCCTCAGGAGCCCGCACCATGCGTTAGGACTCAGCAGCCGCTACCACCCGTACTCCAAAAGTCCCCTGCCGACCCCCGGCGCCCCTGTTCCAGTCCCCGCAGCCACCGGCCCCTACTACTCCCCTTACGCACTGTACGGCCAGAGACTCACCACAGCGTCAGCGCTCGGATACCAGTGACTCTGAAAAGTTTATAGTTCCTAAGAATGCAAAATATAAAGACTTTTATATTAAGTGCGCTAAAACCCGATGGGCGGGATCCGTGGACTCCTTCAACTGTATTTATTTATATGTCGGCTTAAAAGCAGGCGGTGATAGCTGCACATGGAAAATATTTGAGCAACTCGAAAAGTGCATTATTATGTTGAAACTGAACTCTATAGGTAAAGTGAAAACACACACACACACACACACACGCACACATGTTAGAGTACTAATTAAAGTTAGGGGGCGGTGAGGGGTGGGTGGGTGTGGGGGTGAGGGGTGGGTGGGTGGGTAGAGGGTGGTCTCCATTCTTCGATGTTAATTTGAAATTGCTATGATTGTATTTGTTCTTATTTAATGTCTCAATGAGAAGAGAAATAATAATTTACATGCATGTTTGTTTCTTCATTTTCGAGAAATTGCCGTTATTTTTCGGGTGTACACCTTGGAAAGAGAATTGGTATTTTTTTGTATGTATTCTGGAGAAAAAAAAAATCAAGAAAGAAAGAAAGAACCTGACGATTCTGCTCCGTACATCCGTGTGCTTCATTTTCTGAAGTGTTGACATCGTTCGCTTTGAAACAACACCCACCATGTATCTCACCGGTGACATTTTGAAAAATTGGCCTGTTAAATTAATGGGATTAGGAAAATCGCATTGGATCGTTTTCGCAACACAGGCCTATTGATTTTCCAGGCTGTCATACGTTTTTTTTTTTTAATTACAGTCACGCGATGACAGATTATGACTATTTATTCATATAATCTTTTCTTGCCTCTATTTTGGCTTTCTTTCCATTACATCCATCTTTTGGGCTAAATGACCGAGAAGCTTTAAAAGTTTCCTTTAATCAGAGCACACTACCAAGTTAAGATGTGTGTGTGTGAGTGTGTGTGTGTGTGTGTGTGTGTGTGTGTGATTATAGTTTGCTGGTGGGTGAATATTGTCAGTAAATTGTTTAAGATGGATCCGGTTTTTTTTTTATTAAAACACGCGTTGTGCCACTTTAAGTGCGTAACATTTAAATTTGTGAAACAGACTATGTCTAATGTTTTTTTTTTTGGTCTTCGAAATCATGGGCACAGATAAATAAACCTCTGAATTAAATAATAAATATTATTATTTTACAGCGATAAAGGCGGAAGCTGAAATGATTAATTTGCTTTCAGCTCTAATGACCTAGTTTTTTTTTTTTTACAAGCGTTTTCGTCCGGTGTGTTTCTTTTTATTTATGACGAAGCTGTGGACAGAGCAAAAACTCTGCTGCTCCAATTTCGCCATGTTTATGGTTTGTGACGAACAAAAAAAATATGGGGGCTATTTTTTGGGAGGGGGGGGGTGATTGGACGATATATACCTGGATGCTATTTAATTTGCATTTGATAATCTCACCCACCTGTAAATCTGCTGTACAGAGCACTCGGTTTGTTATTAAAAACAAAACGTCGGACTTCTCATTTTCATTTTACAGAGACAACGGCGAACACTGAAATTCTTTCAGTTGACTTTTTCAACTGGAAAATGACACCCAAATTTAATCACTTGAAAAAAAAATCTTAATATTTGAATTTTTTTATTGCACAGGTGATAAAAAAAATAATATTTTCCCAACTGATTCTGTCAGTGATGCTCAAAAGCCAATTCATGTTTGGGCTTATTTATTATCATTATTATTATTATTATTATTATAAGGAAAACGTGACAAACCAGACTCGGTCCATATAGTGGTCTATAACTTTTGGACAAATCCTGTTGATTCAGCCTTTTCACTGTTGTTATCATCATCAGCATCATTATTATTAGTATTATTATTATTATTATTGTGTATCCATATGAAGCCTCCTCGGCCCTGCAGCGGTTCCTCAGTGCTCTCCGGGTGTGTGTGCATAAGGCCCACACGCGTCCTAAACTGATGTAATGATGGTGAAAGGGAGCGATTTCCATTTTTACCCACATCATGGTGGCTGTGCTCGGAGGTCCCCGGTGGAAGGCAATTTATCATGTGCCCCTCCCCCTGGCCCTGTCACTGCAGGAACAGGCAGGCACATGTGTGCATGAATTACCAACCCTCCCACCTACCCCCACCCCCCCTCACCCCCTCACTGAGGAGGTTTGACACCCAGGAGAGAAAACATGGGGGATTAGAGTATGAAAGTGCACATTCACTTTGTCCATCAGGGCTTTTAAGTCCTCAGGTGGGCATTGAGCAGTGCAGGACAGACATATACATCAAACCACAATATAATGTGGGATTTGGCAATTTAATAATTCAGATATATTAAAAAAATATGCGAAAAATTAGGTGGACTCCAGTTGAATAAATCAGCATGATTTCATTTATTACGGACTTGAAAAGGGCTCCGTTAAGCATATGAAGTTATGGTTTGGAGAGGATCTCGAGGGGGTCACGGAGGTCAGCGAGCTGAAGTTTAATGGAGGTGTCGTGCCTAGTGGGCCAGTGTCAAAATGAACAGTGTCGTGGGCAAAACGGAAAATGCAATATGTCGGCGGAGCCAAAATGGAACCATATATCCACGCGGAGGACACAATTAGGTTTAAGTCTTGCACTTTTGCCAACTTTGCTGAAGGGACGGTTTCAGAAATGTATTGTTCACAGCTAATTTGCATCCAGGCTATTTTAGAAATACAAAAAAAGCACAAAGCAACACATTTCTGCGCTTCTCCCATTTTCTGGTCAGGAACTAAAGTCAGCGTTTTAGTTTGTAGAGCAATACCTGCATCCTAAAAAGGAGGGGGGGGGGGGCTACAGGAAACCTAGCAGGACATCTGGCACAGGAGGGAGCCCAGGACGTGACTCACACACCTAACCCCATATTCAACTCCACTGAATAACCACGGCTAGAGCCGTCATTAGTGGGTGTGTGACACAGTATAAAGACACGTCCTCTGCAGTGGCACGTCTGTAGTTTGGGTAACAGCTGTGTCAATAGGGGGAAGTTGCTAAACCATTCAACACCATGCCAGACATAAGCGAAAGAGTGATTATTATCTTTTATTTATGTGTGGCTGCGATTACAAAATAAAAGCCATGATGCCATGATGGGAAAACGAGACCTATGAATCATGGCTTTGTTTGTAGCTTCAAACTTTATGGGCACTTGTTAAATCTCACTTGCAGTGATGTTTTTGAGTAAGTAGCATCTATATGACATGTACAGATTGTTACATAAATACATTTTTAATGCACACGTGCTTCTCGGGGCACCAGAGGCCAGTCGCCTATGACGCCAACATGGCTTCACACTTCACTTGGAGTAAAAGGTGCGAGTTTAGCTGGGGACACCTGACTGTCATTATGGCAGTGTGTGATTTATGGTTACATAAAGGCTGTCCACAGATTTGCAATTGCAGTAATGAAGCCATAAAGTGACGCATGAAACAAAAGCAAGGGGGGGGGGGGTCAGAGGTCGTAAACAGATCCACTGCTTCGGGCAGACCTGCGCTAAATGTGCGTTTTATTGAGGGGATGACAAAAAGGAATCAACACTGTCGTCGGTCACATGTCATATGCATAATGGCCACAGCAGCAGATTCCTGACAGACCGATCCTAGAGAGCTGTAATAAAGGCCATTTGGTTTCTAAAACCTGTGTCAAGGCAGACAGGGATCCCCCCCCCCACCCGCCCCCGCCCCTCCAGCTCTTCTCCACGCAGTTACCCTCCTCATTGATTTACAAATGTAAAAGTGCTCGTCCAGGTGAGATGTGGGAGAAGTGGCGGTGTTGATCTATCCGTGCCACTCGGATCTCGAACCAGCCAGACACTTTCTTGTGCTTCGACAGTGTAATTGAGGTCATTTCTGTCTGCTCCGGGATCCACGGCGCGCTGCCGTGTTTTAGTGTTCTGATAATTTGCCCATTTTCTCATCCTCACAAAGAATATTTTATGGAAATGCACCCTTGTTCCCGGCACCTTAATGGAGTACGTTGGAGTAGTGTGCAAGTTGATGAGGTTGTTGTCTGTCAGTGATAAATGAAAAAAAAAAAAGCAGGGGAAATGTCAGGGATGGGTTCGGCTCCAAAGGGCTCTTTGCCTTCATCTGGAATCAGCGACGCCTGAGCTCGGTATCTTTATTGTGTCGCACTGCACACGATCACAAGGGTATTCTAATTATTCGAAGCCATGTGAATACAGTATAAGATACACAACACGGGCCTTCACGTGAAGCCACCCAGTCGACTATCAAAGGCAGAGTCATCCGACTTAATTTGAGATCCAGGCATTTGCGTTGCAGGTTCTCCGTGACAGGTTGAGGTTCCAGCCTGCCGCGTAATTGCCGACTTCTGCTGTTCTCTCCCTTTTATGAGTAAATCCTGATGGTGTGTCATTGGCCCCTGCGTGACAGTATGAATACATGATGTCATCCCCATGGGTGTGGGCCACCAATTACCATGACTCACATGTTTACCAATACATAAGCTCAGGTCTGGATGCAAATATAATAATAAGTCGGCGTGCGCACGATTGATGTCTCTTCCAGGGAATGTCCACAACTTACACCCTTCGGGGTAAAAAAATCTAATATCTTAATCCCTGAGTGCTTCGTGTACAACACAACTAGGCTTGTTTATGCTATATACAGTATCCCTGATACTTCTTTATTTTTAGCAATATAATAATACTAAAAAATGGCGACCAGCTTATTCAAATAAAGACGCACACCGAGTAAATACATATATATTTTAGCCTCCTTTGCACCACTGAGCAGAATTTCCCACCTCATAAGCCGTTTCCATAGACACATAGTCTGTCACATACCTGTAAAGCACCATATGGAGGCATTAAAAGTTCTTTGTGTAATGGTGGTACTTCGTATAGGACTATTATCTAATTTAAGGAACCGCCGAAGACCCAGAACTTTCTGTATATACAGGAGGAAAAAAAAAAGAAAAAAAAAAAGGAAGTGCACGCTCCACTGTGATATTCTCCAGAGTTTCCTGGTTGGAGCCAAGTGTGAAAAACAGCAATATATAACACTTAGGTGATTTATGAGAGCTATATTTATCACATTGATATAAACTATTCAACTATTACCAGCCTCCACATTACTCCAGCAATTCATTCATGTCAGTGGACCAAACAATTCCCTCCTCTCCACACCGGCAACCCCAAACCAAACTACTTCTCCCTGCCGGGGCCCGTATGACTTCCAATAGAGACTTCTCCAAGGAAATAATAGGAGAGGGGGGACATTTCTCAGCTCATCCACATGCAGTAAGTGATGATGCTGCGATGTATCACACATTGATCTGAGGCATTTGGGGGAACCGAGCGTATTAAGAAGGGAGTGCAGTAGACTAATGGGCCTGACTGGGAGACAAATTGGGCCAGACATGCAGCCACACAGCCCCAGGAAATATGGTGGCTCACATCACTTTTATTGCTTTAATGCATTTTAGTGTTAACTGTGAAATTGAACCTCAAATTACCCACAATCCATTTGTTTTTCTCCCACCGACCCCCCCCCTCTTGTTGTCCACTGTCCTGCACAAGGTACCGTACACTAAAAACATCATAGGTGGCCGAGCGCTGAGCCAGCAGGTTTCTTTGTTTTTGTTTTGGTATCTTTGTTTTTTTTAATAATTTAAAATAGTTAGCCATACTGCTATATAGAGATTATAGACTATAAAACTCACGGAAGGGTCTTCTGTATTTCCTATACAGATACTTTGATTATTGGGACATTGTGACACAGCAAAAAATATAAACAGTATCACTGATCAGTAACGATATAACTATGTTATGTGTTGTCTTAATCAATTTACAGAGTCACAACGTTTGTCATAAATTTGATGGGGGCAAAGCTGCTGCTGGGGCAACTCCTCTTTATTGTTTTTAATGTACCTATATAATTGTGTCTAATGTAATTTCTTCTTCATGTATTTAATATATAACAACTAGCTAACAGCTCCTGAATATTGTCACTGCAGTCTACAGTGCACAGTGTTTAAACAGCATAGTTTGTGTTTGACCTTTGCTTGACCTCGCTGAGAGGATGAATTGAGCGCTACTGTTCTATGGGATGCAAATCTTTCCCCAATGTGACCAACTGTCTCGCCGACTGACACAAGTCAGACAGTGTGTGCATTAAGTAAACGTCGCGCAACACACTGGAGCCTCCTCAGTATTTCGCCTTGTGCAATAATTAATTTTCTTGGAAGCTTATAAATGCAAGTTATTGACCTTTAGGGCTTTTCAGGGCTTTAACTGTTATGAGTTGAAGAAGTCCACATAATGTATATATACACACATAATGACGCACACACACACATAATGACGCACACCCAAGGAGTCAATCAAAAAATAAATAAACAAATAGCAAAATCTACAGAAAATTTGAAGATAGGAATGTTGTCACAAAGACGATTCTCTCCACAAAGCAAGTGGGAAAAGACAAGCGAGAGGATCTTTTGAAACCTTGGGTAAATAAGCGGAATCAGGCATTGAACATCCAGGTAATAACTGATGTTATGACTTGGCATTTGCTCTGACATGCATTAGAGACAGGAACATTAAAAGATATCCACCATTTGACAGGTATCACAGTTCCCCCAGGCAAGAAGGATTCTCATTTTGATGAGTGTGTCAGTCACGGTGAAGCCTGTCGACGAGCCAGATCTCGAGCACTGATGTTCAGGAATAACTCTTGCCTGGGAAATTACAGATGGAATATTTGAATAGCTGCGTGAAGGAAGACTGATTATGGCTCCAGTGCAAAATGTTTAGTTTGGGCTGTTGAGGCATTTCTGAAAGCACAAATATTTCAGCAAGGCTTTTCCTCACATAACCGTTAACGCCACCAAATGCATCAAGCCGGGTCTCTGTTCATCATGTGCCGTTTCCTGTTTACGTTGCACTGCACACCGCTCTTTGAAACGATAACATGGAAACGGCTTGAACTGAAACAAAACACAATCCACCACTTCCAGTGTACGACACTCACCAGAGTGCAATTGTACAAATTCCCAAAGTGGCTCATTCATAATCAACTTCAGCGAATTAGTTATGGAGCGACGGCAGACACCAAGGCGGTTGTAAATACCATGCTTAGCGCCATGTGTATATAGTCACTCTGTTTGCTTTTTTTTACCCCAGCCATGTGCCATATTCAGTATATGACACTCACGCTAATTTACCACCCTCTCCCAGCTAAATAATTCACAGGATATGTCTCTTCCTGCTTTTAATGGCTGTTGCATAGACCTGCTCGCCTTTAAAACGTTCCACAGGCGAGCAGCCATATGCCTGGATGGATGGGCGAGCTCTCAGCACTGATTAACAAGCGGCTCGGCAACTCGCTGCGAACGCGGTGCCGTGAAACACCAGACGCAGCCAAAGTGCAGCTGGAGCTGTTGCTGTTGTGCGTCTGTGAGTAGGCCTCGCTCCAGGACTCCGCAGGTCGTACGACTGATCTAATGTACGACACATAAAAACTGGAAGTGTTTTAAATTTTGACTTTAAAACTGTGTTTCCCATGATTGTTTACACTGGGGGCATGTTATGAAATATGAATGTCTCTGTTTTGTGTGAATGGGGCTGGGTTTGTTTTTTTTTGTTTTTTTTTGGCAAATGTGCGTTTGTTGGTCTAAACGCGAGTTCAAACACCTTCGTGGGTGACAAATCCACTGGTGTGCAAACAAAGCCAAAGAGTCTTATTCATCGCAATGTCACTAAAACTTCAGTATATGGACGCCACCCATCAAAAGGCGCTGTTCTTTTTTTAAATAGTACAACGTGTTAATATTTTATGCCTGGCACTTGTTTCGCTTTTGGAAAAGGAGGCTTGATATCGAAGGGATGAATCATTCCCACAGTCTTTACTTCAGAGCACCTGTTGATTATAGGATCTGATAAGATGAATGTGCACTTGTAGCACATTCATTTAATTATGAGGAGATGTATTCCCTGAAGTTTATTTCAACCACATCTTTAATTACTTAGGTGCATTTAAGGTTTATCAGAATAACGGCTGCGGCACACACACACACACACACTGCAGACAGTTAAATAAGGCAGTGGTAAATCAGTGGCAAACATTTTACCGTATGGGAGTCAAGGGAAAGGAATTTCACTGGCTGCAGAGTCCGGGGCCAAATGTGCGTCTATTTGGGGTTCTGCGACATGAAAACGTTTGAGAAGGGCTGCTTCAGACGGTCCAGAACTGCAGGGAGGCAGCCAGCATTTTCCAGCTCAGAGCTCAGCGCGGCCCAGCGTGGTTTCGACAGGTTGAGTGCCTGCATGCTTTCACTCGGAGACGCTAGAACAATATCCCCTTGTTCCTCGCCGAAACGAAAGAGAATCAGCGTGACAGGTGTGAACAAGTAGATGATGGGGCAGTCAAGCGTGAGAGATGCAAAATGCTTTTTCTTTTTTTTTTTTTCCTTTTTTTAAAAAAAAATCTTGTGAGCTTCAAAGCTGTAATTGCTAATTTGATCCATGATCCAGCGTGTTGCAGGAGTCTACATCATGCATCATGCTGACTTCTCTCCTTCTCGTGCATGACGACAACCAGAAAACTGCTTTTAATTACTTACAGTTATCATTACAACACTCAGTCACCCATTTAATGACATATGAATCACTGCTGCATGGACACAGCCGCTCATAGGGCAACAGGCTCTTTATTTCTATCCATAACATCCGTGTCAACAAACAGTCAGTAATTGATTTTCATGTTTTACACACGCGTCAGGTGTGCAGGAAAAACAAAAAAAACAAACTTTTGTCTTGACTCATTCTTCCTCATTTCCTACACAAACACCTCTTTGACTCTGTTTGGCCGAAACACAAATTCAAATCCAGCCGCTCGACACGTCGCCGAGCCAACACACAGTTGTCCTTGTATTTTCCGCGCGCTATTTAATGGTTCATCCATCTCATCTGCTCGACTAAATGTGCTTGTTGAAAACTATCTGAGCTGCAGATTTAATTTCCATACACACTGTGCACTGTGGGCTTTTAGCTGTTCTGGTAGCCGAGTCTCTTCGGAGTGAGACTTGGCACTTAGCCGCAAAAAGTCTATCGTTTGAGTATTACATGGTTGGTGGTGCTTCCTATGGCTATATTTATGTACTCGGACTGTATCCCCTTTCATTGAAACCCTAACCAGTGGGTGATTTGTCTCCATAAGAGTGTGCCATTTACAAGCAGCCATGCTGGGGTGGGACCCCAACCAGAGGACTTGTTAATAGCACACATCCACTTCTCACCAGATGCTGTCCAGAACAAACCAACATATACTGAGAGAGACGTCCAATCCAATTTGCCACAAATGCTGGACCACAGTTCTCAACTTGCAGTGGAGTCTTAATGTAACTTGCATGTTCTGTTTGCTTTTTTCATTTGGTGATATTAGTGACTTATTATTTTGTGAAATAAATATAT